>CAJUYI010000673.1:155111-170235 GCA_910591695.1 Galerucella pusilla | reverse complement strand
CAGTTTGAATCTGTTGATCAAATAATTAATATACGAGTCTCAGATGCGAAGCTTCGTGATTTAAAAGAAAGAACATCTCTAGCAAGGAAATTGAAAAAATTATTTGGAGTATACGAGCCGATGACATTGGGAGAATTCGAGCACCAAATTAAACGGTAGGCCTAGAACAGTAGTCGCCTCTGTTTACTATATAGATCTAACCTGAGTTGGGTACCCCTTTTAAAGTGATTCATTTGAAATACCTTTTTAAAATACATCCTGTATTTCATATGCTTTTTTGTCAGTGGGACAGTAGAAAAAGACTTAAGACACATTGCCGCTACGAAAGGAACGCCTTCATAGTATTGTTCGATTGATAGGTTGCGCTTGCGCGTAATCTAAACATCGGTTCATTATTGTGATATTTTGATTAGGATTAATCACAGACCTGCCTTATTTTCCATTTCTTTCTACGTAATTTGTTAAAAGGACATTAATAATCGATGACGCACCCCAAAAAGGCTATTGAATGAAACATAGCTATTCAGATCCCAACGCAAAAACAATCATTGAAATCAGAATAAGGGCCAACTGCACCGCTGCTACTTAAGCATTTAAGTAGAACTTAGGAAATATGTGTGACTGCACCGCGTCGTAAGTCGTAGGTCGTAAGTCATCAGTCGTTCTTAACGTAAGTCGAAGTGTAGGTTTTACTTAAGCCCTACTTAAGTGAAAGTAAGGTTATGTCTTGGCACTTGGCAGACAAAATTATCAAAATATAGAGAGGTTAGTTTATAAAATCAAACAAAATTGAATTAATAATGGATATAGAGCTTTTTGATGACCTTTACTGAATGGAATTAATTGAATTTGGTGTTTCCAGGAATATAATTCCCAGACAAGATTTTGATAACACCCTATCCGAATATAAATTTTGTTAAAAATTTCGATTACGGAAAGAAACAGTCAGATTTCTACTACCACTATTGAAAGATCGATAGTTTTATCATCTAGTCTCCATGGTTTTATCCATGAACACTGGGCATAAATCACTGGGAGACGCAGCTCTTCATTTACTTGATTATATTTTATTAGGCAATCCAGATCACGTGACATAATATGGCCGTGCAGGGCAAACAATTTAGACAGATAGGTTAGTTTTGTATTGTCTATTCAGTCATAAACAGTGCTCAAGACTTTTTAGTTATGGTTCATAATTCACGACTAGAGATGGGGGTATAATATGAAACAAACTATTAAATCTGTGTATTTTGTTCAGGAAATTTGTTTCTGACATATATCGTATCTATAAAATATAGGTTAGTAATATGCCAAATCGCTACTGACTTTTATTTATTAATAAATAAATTAAGTGTCGTGGACAAAGTATAGTATTCTACTCGCAATTTTTTTCCATAATTCACTTGGGTGACTTGCGCCCCTCGCCTGCAGCTCGTGACGCAAACGTCACCCATCGTGAATTATGGCTATCATAAATTGCTCGTTTAATAATATACTATTATAAGAAAGGCTTTTTTAGTACGTACAGACTTTTTATTCATTCAATATGTGTGCTGCTACACATTTGTCAAGATTGTAATAAATATGGTAAATTTTTTAGAGAAAATTTAAGAACCGAAAGAAGATACTCGAGAGATTTTAGTAATCCTTTCGAATTGCCGGATATTACATTTAAGAATTTGCTTAGGCTGAATAAAAAGATGGCTTTGGAACTTATAAATGGATTAAATCACTTTCTACCTGATGGACAACGGACACTTTTTGTGAACATATTGTTCCCAGAGAAATTAGGTTTTCAAATACAGAAGATGAAGTTCGAATAACTGTCCAAGAATTCATTAACAAATTCCATTTTCATGGAGTAATGGGATGCATAGATTGTACTCATATTGCAATAATTATTAATCATCCAGAGAATAATGAAAATTACTCTGGGGCTGTTTACTATACCAGAAAATGATATATCAATGCCCAAGTGATATGTAATTCAAAGCTAATTATAACTTCAATAAATGCTCGTTACCCAGGGTCAACTCATGATGCTGCTATGTGGCAAATGTCCTCGATCAGAGAACAATATGGAGCAAAAATATTTTGAAGGTAGATCAGATTTATAGCTTTTAGGAGATTCTGGTTATCGTTTACAACCGTGGTTAATGACGCCTATAATAGATGCAGAGCCTAATACTCCTGAAGTGCCATAAAACGACCAGAAATATCATAGAACGGATGTTTGGGATGTTTGGTATTTTTGAAAGCCGATTTAGGTGTTTACTAAGACACAGAGCACTGCATTACCCCAAAAATTCTTCTATATGCATGTGCTGCTTTGCACAATATATGTATCAAAGCTAATATACACATGGATGATTTAGGGCCACTCGATGATGAAGAGAATATAAACATTCCAGACCCAATTCAGAGACAAGAAAATGTGAACATTTTAGCTTTAAATAGTAGAACAAGAAAAACTTTAGTTGACCATTTTAGGTAATTTTCTCTGTTATAGAGAATTATAATTTCTGGTCATTCTTTATAAATCCTTCTGTACGTGTCTTAATAAGAATTCATCATACCTTTTCAATACAGCTACAAATCTCATTTATTTTGTCTTTAAATTATTTTAATTCGTTTTTTAAAATGATTTTGATCATAAACTATATATTTCATTTTAGCTTCACCGAAAAAATTAACAATCACAAAAATATTTGAAGTTTATAATAATTTACTCTGTCAAAGCAAAGAAACGATCTATTTTCCGCACATTAGAACTATTTTGCGACGCTGTCACGTCCATTTTCACGTATTAATAAATAAAAGTCAGTAGCGATTTGGCATATTACTAACCTTAAAATGTTGTGGCAGCTACTTCAAATAATTTGACATATATAGAGATGGGCGATGCTGTAGAAAGTATCAATACAACGTACCGTTATAAATATATTGTTTTAAAATACTTAATATTAGAAAATATCGTTATGAAAAGTATCAATACTAAAAATTAGTCTAAAAACCACTAACAAGAAAATAATGTTCTTATATAGGTACACAACCAAAAGTTGGTCCTAAATTGATATACCCAGCTTAAAAGTTTTATAAAACTGAACTTGTTATTGTATATTATTAGTATAGAGACACCAAAGCAAAATAAGAGCACCTTTCTCCAAAAATAAACACTTATGTATACCAAAATCCAATGTCTACAATGTATTAAATCACATTTGTTTGCCATGTGTTGCCATATTGAATTTTATTTGACAGATCAATGGATTGCCTAATATTGTTTATATTTTTTATATTGCCATTCTCATTATCAGAATTTAGGGTCACATATGACAAATTTCAATTTTTACCAAAATCAAAATCCCTGTCCGCCTGTCCACATTCTGTCTTTAGTCGACTTAGCTAAATAAGACACGGTGCAGTTGAATTACACCAAGTTTTACTTGATGAATAAAGTTTTACTTATGAAAGTATTACTTAGAAGAAGAAACGGTGCAAACGGTGCAGTTGGCCCTTAGTGCGCGTGCTCTCATCTATTTGTGTAGGAATCAAAAAACTTCATTTAGCCGTGTCATACAGACCCGATTGAGTCGATTCCTTACTTAGTTAATAACATTCTATTTGACTGATTTTTTTTTCGAGGTTATATAAATGTTGTCTAAAAAGCATACGAGATCTGCACGAGCTCCATTTGAGACGTTCAATAGGATTGGAGATCTTAGAAGACATCGTTAATAGAGTGGATCCTGAATATTTAAGCATATCTCATGTTATTCATTTGATTTGGTGTAATATGAGTTGTGTGCACCATTTTCAGGTGAGTTTTCGATTTTTTGCGTATTATAATTCCACTTAATGGATACTCACCTATTATGAAGATTATCTAAATAACTACAAAAGCAAGATGGTTTATTGCCAATATAGAATTTTTGTTTTGTGGTTAGATGTGGTTTCGATATTGTCAGTTTTAAAGGTACTTTACTCTTGAGTAAAACTAATATTTTTTGACAAACCCCGTATACGACTGAAAAATTTGATATTTGATGACAGTATTATAGGTTTCAGATAATGCAGAACTTTTTATGAAGAATAACTTTTTTTCCTAAAATTAATAATAAAAAAAGGTGGAACGTGTCGCGGGACATACGGTAGGAACTTTAGTTCCTTTTAAGCAAAAATTATGTTATAGATCTGACGTTATAGATAAACGATTTGCATATTCTTTGGTGGTCGAGTAGTAAGTAGGGATGGCGATTCTTTCCGAAAAACATCGATTTTTAAATCGATTCGAATCGTGACCTAATGAATCGATCCACAAAAAAATCGAGGCCAATAAGATCGATTTCTGAAAAATCGATCCTTTTCTCAAGTTTTTGTTTATAATGTAGTATAAATCCATTTTATTAAAAACAAGATAGTATTATAATTTAATGAAAAATCAGGTAATTCGATGATAAAAAATATTTTTATTACCATATCAAAACATCAGATCAGGTATAAAACAAGACATTTATTTTTTAAATGTATTGATTAACAAAGTTAATTATACCAAAAAATAAAATAAAATCGAATGTCGATTTTCAAGGGTGAAATATCGATTCACTGAATCGATACAGTACCACTTATCGATTTAAAAAATCGATCTTTTTGGCTCCAAAAATCGATTCTTCGATTAATCGATCTCAGATCGCCATCCCTAGTAGTAAGCATACCAGACTCTCACGCGGTAGACCCGGGTTCGATTCCCCGTGAGGAAGTTTTCTTTATTGTTAATTTTATTTTTAAATCATTATTCTGCTTGATATTGATAACGACAAGAGGTAGACGTTTGAAATATTTAGCAGAATATTCATTATTATACAAATAGATTCAAAGGTTTTGCATCACCCTAAATCTCCGAACAAAAAAAATGTGTTCATTATAAATAGATCAGAGATTAATCAAATAATTAGTTTCAATAAAAAAAACGTGTATATTTGTCAAAAATTTTTATTATCCAATAACAAACTCGCTTTAAACATAAAAAGTATTCTTAGAAATTGAATAAATTAAATACAAATTGATTCTTTTTAAAGAAAAGGTTAAGTGAGAACCTGCATGAGAACTTAATAAAGAGTATTTCCACCTCTAGAATTTATGCAAGCTTGAAGTCGCCTGCCCATTATGTTTACCAAAAAATTATTGATATTCTGTTGAGGAATATTTCGCCACTCTTCTTGGGACGCATGAACAAGCTCTTGTACACTCCTGGGTGGATTTCTGCGTGCTGCCACTGCCCTGGCAAGCATGTCCCAAGCATGTTCTGTGGGATTCATGTCAGGAGATAGGGCAGGCCAGTTCAAACGATTGATCCCTTCAATTTCAAGATACTCATTTACAGCTCTGGTCCGATGAGGTCGGGCGTTATCGTCCATAAAAACGAAGGAATTGCCAACAGCTGCGCGCCATAGTCTCACGTGAGGATGTAGAAACTCTCTGAGATACCTATCACCAGTCATCGTTCCCTCCACATGAATTAATTCTGTGCCATCATTTAATATGATACCAGCCCAAAACATAGCACTTCCTCCTCTGAAGGGAGGCACGGGGCGAGCATGGGCAAGCTGAGCAACTCTCGTTGGATCCCGCCACATTCGTATTCGATGAATATCTTGTACCAAACAAATCCTTGTCTCGTCGGAAAAAAACACCGAATTCCAAAATTATTCTGGCAAGACCGCGTGTTCTTGAGCCCACTGTAGTCGGCGAACTCTGTGCTCAGGTTGTAGTCTGGGCACTCTTATTGGTCGGCGACACCTCAAACCTGTCGCAAGTATTCGTCTTCGTAATCTATCTAGATCGATAGTTGAACTCCCAACGCATGTCTCATATCTATTTGGAGTGCTGGTATTGCCATGGTCGGGTTTCTTCGAATAGTTAAGTGGATATAGCGGTTCTGCTGCTGATTAGTAACACGCCTTCTACCGCTTCTAGGTCTATGACGAAGAGAATTGGTCTGGAGATACCGGTTCCATACACGAGACACATCACTTTGCCAAACGCCAACTCTGTTTGCTACGAACCTTTGAGAATGACCTTCTTCAACTAAAGCCACTATGCTTGCACGGCCAATCTCACTTATGACTTGACGATTCATGTTTGCACTTAAAATCGTAAAAATCAAATGCCATGAATGTTAAAATGATCGCACTAAAAATGTTATCTTACAAAAAAAAACTGTGAACATCTGCATATTGAAAAAAATATGGAACATATTGAAATGGTAAACACTGATAAACAAGTCAACAAAAAATTGGTAGCGCAAAAAAATTCCTTCGCATCCGAAAGGTGATGCAAAACTTTTGAATCTATGTGTAGATAATGGTACGGTACCCTTCATGAGGGAGTCCGACTGGCAACATCTACTTACAACAGCATCGTATATTTAAAAAGGGAAACCGTAGCATTATACAAACTGGACATTCAAGAATTGTACGTTTACCACAAAAATTAGTGAAAACATGAAATTTAATTGTTACATTTTCAATTTGAATTTATATTACAGTTTATAGAAATTTTTATTTTCTAGATTTTTTCTTGAGTGGGTCGTAGATAAAATATGCTGTTCGACTCGTGTGGATTGTCCATATCGCACTTGAACGATTGAGCACTCCGCCTACGGCGTCGTGCTCAAACTTTGTCCTCGTGCGATATGGCCATCATATCCACACTAGTTGCACAAACTAGTATTTCTATCAAAATATGCCTCTTTACATTTAAAAACAACCTGCCAAATGTCAAATCAATTTATCCATCCATTTTAAAGTTATCGAATTAAAACATTCAAGTTTTCAAAATTTCAACACCCTGTATTTCGAAAAGTAAATGTGCTAGACCCCTTAATCCTCATGTCATTTTGACAACCGATGCTGTAAATAAACAAAAAAGATCAATCGCGCAAAAAAATTATGGAAATAATAGTAAAAATTTATCCGAACAAATTCAAGATCACCAGCACTGTGAATACCATCTTTGCATAGAATTTTAATATAGCGTCGGTGGTTCAGTAGAATGCTCGCCTTCCACTCGGGCGGCCCGGGTTCGATTCCCGGCCGAAGCATATGAATTGCTGCTTCGTAAACGAGAGTGAGACTCAGGAGAGAGCACACGCACGCAAGCAAGACACATAACGAAGCAAGGCACATAACACAACGTAACGTAACATAACGTACATAACGTAACGGTCAGATCTTTTGCGTCGCGACCCTCGGTCGCTCAAACATAACCTGACGTAAAGAACTAAAGTTCCAAAAGTTTTCCATATGATTCCAACTTGGGGGACATATTGTATATTGTATTGAGTCACGATTTATTTTTAGTTGAGATTGAGAACATCCGAATCTGGTTTAGTGTCTTGGGCAAGGAAAAGGAAATCAGAACGTTGCATAACGGTGTACCAAAAATTAATAAAAATACTCGATAAAAATATGTACCGAATAGTGGTAAATGCTATATTAACATTTTATAGAGAAGGAAGACTTTGGGAAATAGAGTTTGCTTGTACGGATTTGCTTATTGAAATTTTAGAAATACATCAACTTGTTAAAGAAGGTAAAAAATTTTATTCTTTTTTGAAATTTCAAAAATGTTTCATATATTTTTTTCCTAAGAATAGGGCTTCATATAAGAAAAAGATTTTCAAAAATTCTGGGAAAAAAAATTAGCTGTGTATATGTATATATTGATCTCCTTCTGTACCATTTCACCAAATATCGGTATAACCTGATCTATCTGATCAGATGTTAGAAGGGTGGTGCAGCTCCACAACAACTAGACTTTGTGCGTCCTCCTGGAAGTCCCTCTCAGTTTTAATATAGTTGATAACGTCCCCAAGAAGAACTCACACGGATGAACGCAAGGATGATAGAGCCGTTTTCGAGCCGAGATAGGAAACTCATGTTCGAATGGGTCCTTAACCAGTACCCAGACATTGTTGGACTCATCCCCGCGGGAATGCCTACCAACCAAATCCACCTCAAACTCGCCGTTACTTGAAATCACTACCCTAGCATACTTCAAGACGGGTGGCGGTCGCTCACACACTCTCCGTCATATTCTCCCTTCTATCACTCCTACCTCTCACGCATGCCATGTCGAGTCCTTTTCTTTCCCTAATCATGCTCTCTACTACGCCACTTATCTCCATATTTTCCCGCCTCTCCCAGTTTATTTTCCAGCTTCTTCAAAACTTCCTCGTTCTTCCATCTAAACACATGTCAACATCATCCTTCACTTCACACCTCTCGCACACTCCAGTTTCTCTCTTCCCAATCTTGTGGAGGTAACCCACTCTCGACCCATGCCTTGTGAGCACATGCGTCAAGAAGTAGTTCACCTCTCCAAATTTCCGATCCACCCAATTTCTCCTGCTCCCAATCGCTCCTTTTAGCGCGCCCTCATACTCATCCCACCTTCTCTCCATTTCCCCATTCATCCATTCCTGTACTTCCTCTCTGGTCGCACCCCTCCAGCGTTTCTGTCTGGCTCTAGCCATCAAGTCCAATGGTTAGGACCTTGACAGAACCACTGCTGCCAGTCCACTCACTGTCCTGTACTCCTGCACCACCCTCGGGAGTATCCCTCTCTGCACCCGCAGGAGTGTTCTAGTCCTCGCATTTACCCCTGCATTCTCTCCCCACACTTCCGCGCCATACAGCATACTCTGCTCTACCGTACTACCAATGACCCTCCTCTTCCACTCTCTCGGTCCTTTCACATTACCCATTAATCTTCCCAGCCATGCTGCCCTTACTTTTGCCTTCTGTGCAGCCTTCAACATATGGGTTTTGAAGGATAATTGGCTATCCAACCACACCCCTAGATATTTTACCGCTTCCTCCATCCGAATTTTCCTTCCCTCCACCATCACCCCCACTTCCCTTGCCTTGCTGTAGCCCCACCGTATTATCCTCAGCCACTTCCAGTCCACACCGCTCTATATTCTCCACAATATTCCTACACATCCTCTCCGCCTTTCTTTCTATCTCCACCTCTCCCTTTGCCGTGCATACCAGACAGACATCCTCCGCATACACGGTAATCTCACATCTCACAAACTTCATCAAACACACACTTCCAAAGCGACGGTCCCAGAACCGAGCCCTGGGGCACTCCAATCTCCGTCCCATACCTTTTCCCTCTAGTGTCAACTATCGCACGTCCCGTCAGATAGTCCTCTACTAGATTAACTAGCCCCTCCCCTACTCCAAGCTGTTGAACGCGTTCTCTACGTCGAGGAACACGAGTAGGGCCAATTTCTTACTCCTACAGCTACCCTGACTAGCCTTTTCCACCAAGTGATTTCCCTTCTACAAACCCATGCAGGTTTTCCTTGAATCCCATTCTTACCAACTTCCTCCTCACTCCTAACCTTTATTATCCCCTCCATCAATTTACCCAAACCAAACATCAGGCTGATGGGCCTGTAGTCCCCCGCCCGCTACCCTTCCCTAATCCCTACCTGTCTTCTTCACCAGGATCACCCTGGCCACTTTCCACCTTTCCGAGAACTCTTCCTCCCTCAGTATCCTGTTGAATACCTAGAAGAGGTCTACTTACAGCCAGATCAGGTTACAGACGTGAATCCAAAACGGATAATAGGCGCAGAAATCAAAATCGTTCTTGTTTATCTATGTAGACCGTTTCATGCCATTGGCGTTAGAAACAATATTTAATGCCGAGAGCTATTTTATTATTGACATTTGGGGTTAGGTTTGAAAATTTTCGATTTTTGAATATTTTAAGACGTTCAGCTTGTTTATCTAGAGTGTTTTATTGATATAAAACCATCCTCCTAAAAAACTTGTTGGTTTTAAAGGAAAAATAATCCAGATTCAAGGCTCGACATATATTCTAATTTTGTGTTAACCTACAAAATGTGAAAACGTTACGCTACTCATTTGTAGTCGAATGTCAATTTTACAATATGGCGCTGATATTGACAACAAACTCGCGCATACGACTGCAACTTCAAGTGGGTTCTTCTTACGTAAAACGAGAGGGCACATGTAGGTCCCAAGACCTATCATTTTTATTTATATTTATTTTTTAGACCTGGACGACATAGTCTATACGATAGAAATATCAACTATGGAAAACCACGAAGAAGCCAAGTATTTAACGAAAATTCTGTGCGAGATTATGAAAGGCATCAAATCAGCCGATGTCACAATGTACATTTTAGTTCACATAATTAACATGTTAGAAAATAGCATTAAACCGAGACCATCGGATGTTTTTAATTACAGTTGTCTCAAAAAAGGCTTGGAAATTTGTATTCGACATGGTATAAAATTCTTGAATAGGGGAGATTTGATTCGAGTTATGATCATTCTTATAAACAAGTTGAATTCCAATACATCCAATAAGGAAATCATTGTTTGTTTTGGAAATATAGCTGTTTACAATGCCAAGAAGTATAATAAGAGAGGAGGTAAATAATTTAAATCATCTATCTGTTTTCAGGTTATATTACGAGTTATCAAATGAGCAAATTTCCAATGTCTAAACTGGCTCTGTAGCAGACTAGCGTCAGTCAAAATGGCGCTGGGCAAAAGCAGCGGTGACAAAATAGCACTGGACGAAAACAGCGCAGGACAAACTAGCGCTGGACAAAAATAGCGCAGTACGAAATAGCGCTCGACAAAATAGCGCCGCACAAAAATAGCTCAGAACAAAAACAGCGGTGGTCAAAATAAGTACCTATACTTCATTATTTTACTACTATTCCATTCATTGACCCATACATTGACTAAAGTGCAGAATTAGCATAATTGGGAATATAATATTTTTCATAAATAAAAGTCATAACAATAGTTTTCATAATTCATTTCAACATTGCTTTGCGAACAACGGACACAGTTCAAAGTGTAGAAAACTAGAATATCATTAAAGGAGAATTCATGCAATGTTCATCATCATTACATTTTAATTATATCTATATATTTACATTTACACTAGAAAATGTTAATATCTATACCTTCCCACATTTTAATGGTTAATTTTATGAGGATAATTCAACCGGCGTTATTTAGTTGAAGTGTTATTTTGACGAGCGCCATTTTGTCCGACGCTGTTTTTGCTCTGCGCTATTTTTGTGCAGCGCTGTTTTGGCCAGGGCTATTTTATCCTGCGCTGTTTTTGTCCAGCGCTATTTTGTCCGTCGCTGTTTTAACATAGCGCTATTTTGACTGACGCTATTCTGCTACAGTGCCATCTAAACTACGTGGAAGGCGCCAATTGTTAATTGTTGGTACAGAAACGCTGCGATAAATTACTTAGGAGAAGCTTCAAATGCAACAATGCTTCCATTAACTGACTTCTGCCGTCAAATTTTGAGCAGGCTGTTTCATTTGCGCGTGACAGCTATTTAAAGCAGATAGCCTTTTGCATTTACCTTTTCACGAATCTGTATTATTAATTTCAATTTAGTTTCGTTGTGGTTATATAAGCACAAGTGACGCTTAACCATAAAAAAATACTTATAGATGGGAAACTGACCCGTGGCGCCCTCTATTTGTACGGGTGGCGCCACCTTGAGAGTCCCGTTAGTACCTCAACACAAATGGTGGTTGTGAACTTCGCTAATAGCCGAAAAAGAAGATTCCTGTAATTTTACGGTTTTTGGCGGCATATTCAAAATTACTGTAATTTTACCTTTATTGCAAAATAACATCTATGATCCATTTTTTGATAATTCATTTAAAGTTACTCAACATTAGATTGATATTACAATAATAGCAATCAAATAGTCAAGTAAAATCAAATGAAGTGTCAAAAAATGGACCATAATGCGTGAGAAAAATAAAGCAATAATCATCAAGTTTATATATTTATTGAATGAAAAAAGTATACATACAATAAATGAAACGTTTTTTTACATATTTCAATGACGAACATGAAGAGAAATAAATGTTAGGAATTCAACAACAGTGCTGGGAAGTTCAAAGCTGTATGGAAGAATAACTACTTCTGTCACTTTTCATTTAATAAAACGTGATTTTTATAAAGATAGAGCTTACCGGGTGCACCTCACATTACATTCTTTCACAATACATATTCTCGACATTGTCTCTTGAAATAAAAGTCCCACTATGAACCTATGAACAATAAACACCAACTACAAAAAATACTCAACACACACAAATAAGAAAATAGCTTTTAAAAACGAAAACGGACAAACTCACCATACACGTTGTTAATCTGCAGCTGACAGGCAGTTGTCAGACTTGTCAGGTTAGGATCATAGATAGTAATGAGCAAAATTGGTCTTGGTCTTGCAAAAAAGCAAGACCAAGACCAAGACAGAATGAACAAGAACAAGACTAATACCAAGACTGACTATGCAAGACCAAGACTAAATACGCAAGACTCAACCAAAAATTCTTTTTCACAGTAACTATATGAGATAAAATATTTGTAGCAGCGTCAACATATGAGATCACTGTTTAAAAAAAAGGATCTACAAAAATGTTCGAAGAGTACATAATGTCTTAATGAACTTTTTTTTAATTCAAAGATAGTAAATTTAGGTTTAAAAATGTTTGTTGCATAAAAATAAAATGTTTACAAAATGTTTTGAAAGATGTTCGTTAAGAAATTATGGCAAGATCAAGACTAAAACCAAGACCAAACAAAATACAGCAAGACCAAGACCTAGACCTAGAGTAGACAGATTTGAGCAAGACCAAGACCAAGACCGAGACTGTTCGAGTCTTGGTCTTGGTCTTGCTTTGCTCATCACTAATCATAGATAACACGTTAGGACGCTAGCGCTGATATATGTGGAAGAGTCTGCAACTACCACTAACGGCGTTACTGTTCTCACTAAATTAGAAATTTTAGTACTGACGGTACTCTCTATGTGGCAGCGCTCTCGCGCCTTCAGAGATCTCTCTTACCCTGCGCTTAATATTCACGTTAGTACTGGAAAAAGTCACTGACTTATCAAATTATCCTCGCATTTTCAAATGTCAAGCCTTGTGGTGTTCTTTAAGCAGCTTCAATGTCCTTAGAACCTTGATAAAATGAGAAAAGGCATTGAAAATGCTGGTTTATATTAACTTGACAATTCCATTTTAATGAAAACCTAATTGTCGGGGGTAATACCACAAGAGCTCAGATTTAGCCGGATATTTTTTGTGGTTGTGTGGTTGACAATCCCATGAATAAAAAACTCAATTCAATTAAACTAAATTAAATTAAATTGATTCCATATGGAGGAATGAGTTTTCTTGGTATTTTCTGGAGTTGATTTTTCAATCTCCCTTACTATTTCTGCCTTGCAAATATTTCCAAATCTCGACATACTTTTTGGAATTGTTATATGCTGTTTAATTTATTCTGTTTTTGACATTTATAATTGTCAAATTGACGTGCATTGCTTGGTAAACAGACAGTACCTAAATGCTAGGGTTGCTACGGTAACGTAATTTATCCGATATTTTTATCCACTTGCAAACTCTCTTCCTTCCTATTTAGCCGACAGCAAACTACGATTTTTGTATTTACAAATGGGAATTATTATACATGAATGGGATTGTCGATATAAATTAACTAGAACAAAAAAGACAGATTTTGGTAAAGCACGTTTTCTGAACTAGCGGTGCTTTGATTTTATCAGCAATGGTTAGTTTTTTATGGATTTTTCAAAATCTGAGTTTTCCTTCGAGCGCAGCATGGGCTTGCCCTCTTGGTTACCCGAATAATAAGTGAGCAAAGCACAAGCAGGTCTCACCCGCTTTTTGTCTTCCTCATGAGATATATAAGTTACGTTTATCTTTGTTCTATCAGTCAGCATGGACGCGTCCACACGTAGTTTTGCTTATACCTCTGTTACCGCGCTTTGAATAACGGAGTCTTCTCCTTTTTGATTTCGCCCACACTGATGAGCCACCTCTATATTAATGCCGTTCAAACAACAATAGTAATTTTTTCAATTTCAGGTCAAAGGCCATTCATGGACGGTCCACTACCGATGGTCCTAACCCTATTCCGATCGAGAGTTACATTACTGATATTATTCGGACTAAAAATTTGGCAGCGTATCGTCGACCGAGGACAGAACTCACAAAACTTTCTAACACCAAAAATATTTTTCCGAGACTGCGACTATAGTATAGTATCAAGGCACTGCCATCCGAAAGACAAAGCTCTGTTCAAAAAAGTCCGTCATCTATTGTACGGTATTTTATTCAACAGTTTCTTAGTTTGCGACAACAAGGCCAAACTAGAGGACGTATACAAAACAATAGCGCTTACTCTTATAGAAATCCCTTGTGGTTATTCCGTATCGTGCGTCGTTACGATCGCTATGAGCATCCAAGAATACGCTTTCAGTATCATGTCAAGTAATTTGGTGCGCGCGCATCATCTTCACGCCACGGTGTTAGCGTTACTCACCCTTATTTGTCACATCCACAAAGCGACTGTATTTTATAAATACGTGAATACGATTATTGAAAAGAGGGCCGAATGGGCGCCACATTTAAATCCACCGTTGAAAACGCAGTACGAGTATTCGCCTCATCACATTCTTTGGAATAAACCTGAATTGTTCTTCGAAGATTGGGAAGCTAGGTATGGTTTGTGGAAATGTTTTCGTGGACATCCTAAATCTGTACTACGTAGAACACCGTCAAACTTAAATAATAAACCGAAAAAACCGAATAAGCCGAATAAACCGAATAAACCGTTTGAACCGAATAAATAATAGATTAGAATGTACAATTGAACAATTAAATTCAATTTTAAATAGGTGCGTATTTATTGGGTGTATCCATTGAAGTATATAAAGTTATCATTGCAACAAACACTGTTTTGAGAAATATATAAAACGATCGTACGGGTCGGCCGCGCTGTAACGCATTAAAATATTCAAACACAACACAACCTCAAATGTCAATAAAAAAATATCGGCATGAAACATAGTTTGTAACGCCAATGGCATTAAGCGGTCGTTACGAGGCGACATAGATAAACAAGACCAATTTTAATTTCTGCGCAAGACAGCTGGCAAACTTCAGGACCAGTATTCGTGAATAAGTGAAGTGAATACTGATGTGAACGTGTGATGTGAACGGTC
>CAJUYI010000673.1:142547-155101 GCA_910591695.1 Galerucella pusilla | reverse complement strand
AACTTGTATTTATTATTCATCATGATTTACCATGAATACTATAAATATATTAATTAATAAATTAATTTTTATTTCTGAAATATTTAAGGATATATAAACTATTGGTTAGCAACAACAATTTTTCAGAAGAATTATTTCAAGATGCATCAAGTCAGGAAAATGGTTATTATTTCTCAAAAATAATGTGACATTTCCTGTATACAATAAAAATACTTATGAAATTTCTGTGTATTATTTAATTTATAAATATTTGCAACAATTTTTCTTCATAGCATAATCATTAGTGGAAAAACAAATCTTCTCTCAAAATAGGACTACCCAAATTAACAATACCACAAATAATTGTGAATATATCATCAACAATGGTACCAAATGCAAAGGAAAAGTATTTCTGAAAATTCTGAAAACCTTTATCCTCGCATTCAACAAATGGTAACTCCTGTTGTTGAAGCTCCAGTAGTGCTTTAGATCCATCAAAGTCACTAAATGAGTTCGATATCATGTCATCCTTGGAGGTGGAAGGGAGTTGATTAACCTAAAATTTGAAATGACCAATAGTTAGTAAGTATAGTTATTTAGTTTTGACTTCAATAAAAATAACCAGCAAGAGAACTTGCCTGTCTTCTTTCAGTAAGTTTTTCATATCTTCTCTTCTATCTTCAGAATTTTTGATTTTGTTATAACACTGGACACAGGTAAGTTTTTACTTGGTACAGCAGTCTTTTTCAGGTACCGTTTCTGATAGCCCCCTGAAAAATTGTTAGATAATTATTTCAACCACATTTAATATAAAAAGCAAAATACTTACAATTACCTACTAGGAGTTATGAAATCGTCCTCGACAAAATGTTTAGAGCAAACTCTCATATTTTTGGTAACTCTCTTTCCTATTTTCAATTTGATCTCCCACAGTTTCTTTCTATCAACCATAGTCATCATTCCGGATTCTCCAATACTCTCGACTCTCTGACCCTCATTTGGAAAATGATGAAAGGTCAAATCGGGGTTTTTTTATACACAGAGTTACATCCAGGTACACAACAATTTGCTCTGCTGGTCATTTTCACTTTTAACAAACTATTTATCACTATCAAACAACTATAATCCTCACACAAATGCACACTTGCATGTAAATAAATACAAAGCAATCACACTTGCTGGTCACGTGACATTGATGCGAGTTAATTCCGCCAGATAGCGTATCGCTTAGCATTAAAAGTGATCCACTTGGTCTCGGAAAATATGGCAATTTCTGTGATCAACTTTATCATCTTCGATGACAAACTTGCCGATACCTTAAAGGAATTTGATGACGTCCATAGGCTTCAGTTTAGGCAAATCGACTTTTTTATCCAGAAGTCTTCCAGGCGTTGTGCCCTTTGATTCTGTAGTGCCTGGAGATTATTTGATGGTAGTTTCGAATATTCCTAATGCTTCGCTTCTCTTCATCTGTTATTTTATTCACTCCAAGGTCTCTAAGAACAACATTGGCACCATCCTGTGTGCTCCTGGAAACACTGGTAGACCACAAATATTTTTAAGCACATCAAAAATTGTTTTATTTTTTCGAAAAGCACACTTTTTAAAAATTCAATCAAGCAGTACCTACAAAAACACGGAATTATACCAATTCCTACTACTTCTTACCTCAAAAGTAAATGTTCATATTTTTAAGTACGGCTCTTATAAAAGAACTTTTCTATGAGTACGAAAATGGGTGTAAAACCAAATGCACGTGTAACATTACCATCGAAAGGTATAATTCAGTTGCCATGCTAAAAAACCCACGATAAAAATTACCCACCAATGGTAAACCTATTATTATACCATGCGCTAATGGCGACCATCGGTGGTAAGGGTAAAAAGGCGGTTTTTATCATACTAACATGCGCATGTTTATCGAAGCAACCTTATAAAAATAAACAAGAATATCTTAAAAACCATTCTGATCCTTAAGACTAGTGAATATGAAGTAAAAAATTGGATTCCACTTTCCAAGTCGATAATGCAGTTGACTACCGATACGAAATAACAATAATGCTGGTAGGAAACTTCTTAAAATTAAAATTGAAACTTTGGCTGCTTCAGCTATCTATTAAGTGATGGCGTACTATGACTCGAACTAGGCTATTAACTAAATTTGATGATAGCAATTTTCAAATGGGGTAATTGAACAAAAATAATATATGATTACACTCTTTAAGTCACCTTTTATTTGTTAGCGAGTTACTTCTTATTATTCATGAGTAAGTGTCTGAAGGTTTAGTAACCCACATTTCTCAGTTTAAGTTAATTAATTGGCTTATGTGACAAAATAACCTACTCTCATAAGTAAAATGTTTTATTTTTGGACTAAAAATTAATTATTTGCACATGATATGCAAGAAAAGCAAAAATTTATTATAGTTACAAATTTAAAATAGATAGATTTTACTTTTCCTATTATTTATCTCCATAATTTTGCACTAATTGTCCAGTTCTTTGTTTTTATCTCCATCGATTCATCCTGTCTTTTATCACTTCCCTCACCACATCGCAAATTTTTCGTCGTCAATCTTGTCCACAAGATCTAGCCTTGGATTTCACTTGAAATGTAATGTAGTATGTTAGTCCAAGATTTCTGTTTGATCTTTGTCATATTCTTCAGCATCTTTAATTCTTTTGGTATATAGTACCTGATGTTAAACAACAACCTACTGTTAAATAGTTAATACTGGAATGGAAAAAGAAGAACCACCATCGAAAGATCACATATTGACTCAAAAAACTCTCTATTTGATCGTTGTATTAATAGGTCGTCCATTATATATTATTTTGAAGTTAAAGCTGTTAATTAACAAGCAAACGTCCACTGTACAACATTTGATAGCTATAATGTTGATGTAGATATTCCAAATAAATCCAGACTACCAGCATGTTTATTGGCAGATTTTAAAATTCTTGTGATTGGTTCATTTTGCCCATAATTGGTGGTATGAAATGGAATATTAAATATTTCAGTATTACGAGTTCTTCTAGTATTAGTATTAAAACATATTAAACGTAATACCTCTGGAATTTGAACACTACCATTTAAAATCTTATAGAGAAAACACAAAGCATGTCATCATATGTGTATTGTTGGTTATTCTTACGTGAAACGTTGTCTAGCTAGTCTATCGCCAATAAATGTATACAGCTTGGGACAAAATGCACTTAGAACGTATTTTGAGGCATGACATTGTAGATCTGTCAATGTAGTTTGCGATCCTACTCTTGTTTGAAATGTTGGAAAATGGAAAGTTCAATTCCTAGCTATAATAAACCAAAAAATTCAATTTGCGGAAAGTTATTGTAATATCGTTGAAATTTATTTGTGTGGAATAATAAATACTGGGAAGCAGCATTCATACCGTGTCAATACGTTCCGCATGAGGTATTTCATGAAAATCATAGAACGCAAGAAAAATGATCGAAGTAATTGAATGCCCTTGCCACAAATGATCGTACGGGCCATCTCGACATAACAAATCTCAACAATGCGAAACTTTCAATGCTATTATTATTATTTACGTTTTTAACCGTGTAAAATCAGTTGTTCACACACGCCATCATTCCACGTATAAAAATTTAGTATTCTATATACCTTGACAATTTATTTAAAATCATCTAAAAATGCGAAAATATTTTTTAACAATATCGAAATTTGAAGCTTAAATAAATAAATGAAAGAACGAAAATCTTAGAGACTAACGCTCCACCCTCTTCAGTAAGTTTATGTGGCACGCAGATCTACGGAAGCTGCACTGATACAGCTGACAAGAAAGAAGCTGTAGTATATGCGTTCTTGAACATAGAAAGAGCTTTGACAATACTCCACCCGGGTTGTCAAAAAGCATTAAATAGAAGAGACATAGACAGCACAAAACCCAACAGGATGTCGGAGCTGCTCATCACTATATTAGCAGAAACGGGGACGAGTAAAGACATTGTCTTTTTTCATCAGCACAGCCAAAGGATGTCCTCAAGGAGAAGTAGCATGGGGTTTGATTGACCTCGGAATATACTGCTAAGGATAGTATAAATCTCCGCCGACTGGGTAAAGTCTCAGTAAAAAGGAACGTACTCTGGTCGACTCTTTGTTGTGGTACAATTATAATTTAAATCAACCCCACTAAAACCATCTTGAGAGCCTTTACTAAGAAAAGAAAACTCAACCTCAAAACCATAGAACTTAATGGGAACGAGATTGAATGGAGACAAGAAGTCAAGTATCTAGGTTTGACTCTAGACAGTAAACTCCTGTGGAACAAACACGAAAAGGAGATTAAATACAAGTCAAAAATGGCTCTAGTGGTGTGCAGGAATCTGGCAGGAAGAAACTGGAGCTGTAACCCAAAAATTCTAAGCTGGATGTACACTGCCATAGTGAGACCAATCATCACTTATGGGGCCATTGCGTATGGAGTAGTAGAACTAGCCTATTGACGACGAGAGAAAACGTCTCCAAAATTCAAAGACTAGCCTGTATATGCATTATAGGAGCAATGAGAACATGCCCAACGGCCGCGGAAGTGATTCTCAACCTCACACCTCTACATATGGTGGTGGAAAGTGTTGCAGAAAAAACAAGATACAGACTAAGTAGGGAGGGAATCATTAAAAAAAAACCACCTCCTCACTTCTTAGAAATCAGACAGCCTGGGACATGCAACAAGACGGTATGATGAAAAAGTATAACTTTTCAAAGAAAATCGTTAAGGAATTAAGCAGCAAGAAGGAATGGGATCCAAATACCACTATCAGACATGGAAAGAATGCCATTCAATAGTACACAGACGACTCAAAAGCAATAAAAGGAACTGGGATAGGAGTGTTCGGGCCAGGAACTAAACAGAAAGTGCGCCCAGTTCAATATTGGTAAAGAATACAGAACACAGAGGATTATAATAATGTCGGACAGTCAAGCAGCCATTAAAGCATTAAGCTCTTGTGTAATCAGTTCCAAATTGGTGTGGGAAACTCAATGAACTAGGCGAGAACAATAGTCACCCTACTATGGATTTCAGGACACACTGGAATAGAAGGAAATGAAATAGCAGATGAACTAGCAAAGAGGGAGACTGAAATACCTTTCTGGGGGCCTGAACCCTTTTGCGGAATCAGCCCCAATGTAATATTGGAAGAAATAGGTGAAGCCCAGACCATTGGAAATATCTAGCAGGGCTTATACAATCAAAGACTCTTTTGGGTGACTTCTGTTGGGATCAAATGAATGCATAAGTCAAAGTAAAACTGCGCTAAGAGTTTTAACAGGGATCCTAACGGGACATTGTCGCCTGAATGGGCACCTGAAAAAGCTCAAAATAGTGGAGGAAGAAGAATGCAGATTTTGTGGAATGGAAGAAGAAACCTCCATCCACATACTTTCCAACTGCACAGCACTTCAGAATCCTAGAGCACAGCACCTGGGAGATTACTGGATAGAAGAGGAAGCCTGCAGATATCCTAAAATTCCTACGGGAAATAGGACTAAAGGAGCCACTAGTTTCTGAGACTCTCCTCAGAAACTAAGTAGAAGTAAGGGGACACAATAGATCTTTTAGGTCTCAGTGAATATCACCCCAAAATACATACATACATGCATAATTTAAATTTAAAATCTTTTAATATTATTTCAAGATAAGTATAGTCTGACAACATTGAAATCTTCTACGCTAGTATATTTCGTAATAGCGTGAGATAAATGTGATAATTTACTTAAATTGCATTATTGTAAGAGAAATAGTTTACTATATAAATTCGTGAATATTTTGAAATTGTTGTAAGCTGATTGAATCATCCTGTATATGAAAAAAAAATATAATCCGAAGCATCACCTTCCTGGCTGGCGTCAATTCTATCATTATTATATGTAGTTAAGTAGCTACCGGGCTTACTTTGCCGCGTCATCGTCATCGAATTCATTAAAGTGAATGACTTGGTGGTATTGGCGCTTCTACAGCGGCTCTATTCGAATCTAAGACGGCACCTCCTGGTGCTTGTCGCCTTGTCGTCCTGTCGACACTTCTCTCTCCGTTCTTTTCTTTCGACTTCTCCTTTGTGTCTATCGGTAGATGATTGATAGTAAAAAAATTGCTCCTCTGTTCTTCGGGTGTCACCCGTCGTGGGAAATAAAAATTATTTATATATACGAGGATGTATTGATATCTAGTTGGCCTAGACTAGTTCCATGCATAAACAAAATATTGCGTTACCATAGCAACGAACAATAACTCATTAGAAGTGTCAGTGTGAAGCTGGACGTCAAAAAAGTAAACCAGAGTTACGCAATAAATTAAAAGAAAAAAGGAATTGTGAAAATCGAAAAATTGGAGTATCGAGCGATCATCAAGTACCTGTATTTAAAAGGGTTAATAGGTGGGCAGATTTATACGAAGATATGCGTAATACCCATCAGTGCCGGACTGGCCAGGTGATATAGTGAGAAAAATCTCACGGGGCCCACCCCCCATTTGGGATCTCGGGGCCCCTAGGAAAACAGACATGGAAACAATAATTTAAAATTAATTAAGAAAAAAGGTAAAATTTCGACAATTTGAAGAACTTAGCTGACAAATTCATCAGATATTTAATTGACAAAGATGAGCTATCAGATGTAAACATAGAAAGCGAATTTCCAAAATAAAGAATACGCAAAAAGAAGAAGTTGCCTGGAGAACTAGCTAATGACTTTGTTCAACCTGATCAGTACAAGAAATTTGAAACTGAATGTACAAAACGACAATCAATCAAACTGTTACTAGTCTTGAAGAAAGGTTTGGCGCAAATGAACAAATTAATAATGATTTTTAATTTCTTGACCCAAGAAATTTCGCTAAGGTGCCTGAACTTCTTCAGAATAAGGAAAATTTGCTAAATATATCAAATAAAATCAATTTGGCTCCAGATGACCTTTATACAGAAATTTTTCAAAGTTTAGAAAAAATTAAAACAAAGAATTGTATCCAAAGCAACAATAATAATTCCGAGTGTAACGGGTGCGTTTACTGTTGCTTTCAGTTTAATAAGCACATTTCAACGTATACAAACCTGTATACTGCATATAAATATATAATTACCTTATCTTGTACCCAAGTTGCTTGTGAGCGCGTTTTCTCAACGTTAAATATTGTCAAAACACGTTTACAGTCTAATTTGTCTGAAAATGTATTAGAAAGTTTTATTCTTATAAGTGTAGAAACGAAAACGTTGCGTTCTATAGACCCAGAAAAAATTATTTTGCGTTTGGCTGCAGAAAGCTCACTGTATAAAAAAATTATATATTTGCGGTTCTTCACCCCTATTTTTATTTACTTTGTTTCTTTTTGATGCCAAAAGTTTATTTATTAGGTCTTCAGTTCCTCGTTTTAGAGTTTATTTTTGTATTTGTGGTATTTATTTTTATAAGAATATTTATTTGGTTTGATTTATTAAAAAATGTGTTTATTTTCATAATTTGTTGAAATTTCCGTATGCGACTCATGAAATAGAATGAACCTGGTAATTGGGGGCCCCAATTTTCCAAAATCTCACTTGGCAAAGATAGGCCAGTCCGGCACTGGTAATACCCTTGGTGATCAATGTCCTTCGTCCTCTCCAAGACCTAAGAAGTTTCGTGTCCAAAAATCTGCTGGAAAAGTTCTTGCTTCAGTTTTTTGGGATTGCCATGGAGTAATCATGATTCATTGTTTGGATAAGGGTAGAACAATAACCGGAGATTACTATTCGACACTACTGACCACTCTTCGGGAAAAAAATAAAGAGAAAAGACGCGGAAAGGTATCCAAAGGTGTTTTGTTTTTGCAGGATAACGCCCCCGCACACAAATCTCATGTTGCCATGCAAAAAATTCACGATTTAGGGTTTGGATTACTAGAACACCCCCCTTATTCACCAGATTTGGCACCGTCCGACTATCATCTCTTTCCTCAACTGAAAAAAAGCTCAAAAGGACGTAAACTTTCTTCCAAAGAGTAGGTAATAAAAGCTGTGGAGGTCTGGTTTGCAGAGCAAGAAGAAAATTTTTTTTAAAGGTCTAGAGACGTTGCAGGTTCGCTGTAATAGATGTATCCAATTAAAAGGATTATTTTTTGACGTTTCTTAAAACCAATGAAATGCTTCTTTATTTGTCACAAGGGTGAGTTTCAACCAATTATGTCATTATTATAGTGGGAATAAATCTCTTATATAATCACTGAGGCTTTTATTTGCCTAGCAAGTGTCAGATAGTTGTCAAAATAATTACCTAATTGTGTCAACACGATATATAAAATGGGTGAAAATTATCAAAGGTAATACCATGAGTGCTTCAAATTTTATCGTAAATTTTTTCTTTTCCAAGAAAACTTATTAGGCAAAAATATGAAAACAAACCGATTGATAAAATCACGAGTCCGTTAGGACGAGGGATTTTATCTAAATTTCGGTTTTTTTGGAAATGTATAAATTATATTGGCATAACCCTGACATTGATCTAATTGTCAAGTAGGTAGGTAGTTAATGCAAACGGAGAATGAGTGTTATATGTGACGTAGGAACCTTAATAGCTTTCAACTGTCTCTTCCTTATTATCTTCCTCAATAAATTCGAATTGTTTGGGCAAATAAAGTGAGAGGTCGTCAAGATGGCTATATCCTTGTTATATACCGTCCAAAAAACCTTGAGTGGAATTAATAAGAACCGGTATCAACATTGTTAATTTTGTTAGATTATAATTTTTTTTACATTTCAAAATACCTACGATAAAAAAATGTATTGTTTCCAATATTTGTAGTAAAAATAAAGTGTCAAGAAGATTGTAGGCATAAACGATGAGAAATTATGTATAATTTAATAAATGGAAAGACCATTGTTGCCTCCTTTATATATTAAAAATTTGAATAAGTTTTTCACCATTTTATAGGCTCAATCGTCATGCATGATTATTTCTTATAGATTGAATCTACATAAATTAATAACAATATTGCTGACAAATCCAAATTTAAAAAAAGGAATCAAAAATTAGGATAAAATCGTCACATTTTTGACAAGTCAATAAGACCACAGAAAGAAGAAATGAATCTCGGTATAGAAGCAGGGGTATAAATTGATTGGTCGGTAGGTACATCATTGATTCGCAATAAAGAATATTTCAGTAAGAAAAGAACTACAGAAAGTAGAAACATGCCATTAGAGTGAGAATAGAGACATGGAAATACAAAAATAATTGGTAATAGAGGCTTAAGAATTACAATATAGGGTGGATATGAGCTTTTACGATATGAACCTGGGAAATAATTGTGATCAGAGTATCAAGAAGTGAAAAAAAGTATAGACACATAGATTAGGATGGATTCGTTACGTTTGGGTCAGGTAATAGGGAAATAATTATTAGAGTATGAGCAGGGACACAGGGGCTAGAAAAATATTGCTACTTTGATTGTAAATAAGTTACCTTAAATTGATTAGTGAGCACATTAATTAGTAAAAAATCATTCAGTGGGAATAGGTGTAAATATAGTAGAAACAAAACGATAGAGTGAGGTAGGGGCATGAAAATAGATAAATAATTGTTGATAGGGGCTTGAAAATTATGAAAAAATGGCAATAGAATATTCGATAATCAGAATAGACCCATTCATTAATAGCTATTTATACAATAAGGGATGTAAGAAACATTTACTGGTTAGATGTTAAAACTAAATAATATAATTATTGTACTAGATTAACTCACGCATTGTTGTCACTTCTGGATTTATATCGTGGTTTAGCTGAAACAAATAAAAGTCAATTTAGCCTATTTGAAAATACAGTGACTTTGTTCTATAGTTAAGGTAAAGGAAATTCTAAATTAATAGAACAATCTAAAAACACCGTTGGAACTGACTAGATATTTAGTGCCACATATTAGTTGACATATTTTATGTATCTTGAACCAATTAGATTAGATTAGATGTTAGTAACGTTTACTAGTATGTAAAAAAATGTTACGCCCAGGCGATAGCCAAGGCTGGTAATAATTAATGTTCGAGACTAGTAAATATACTTACATCCCATGAAGTATATAAGAGATTTTCTCCTTCCCGCAAAATTCTTGGATTTTTATTAAATCAGCAGCGTCCAGTTGAAAGAGTATTTAAGAGGAATTGAAATTATTGATTTGTATAACAGTCGAAGGGATGTAATAGAATAAGCAAATATCGCTTGTCTGTCGCTGCTACCAGAAAAATTAAGGAAGAGGTATGAAGCAATCAATATACTTCAAGAAATGGTGCCAAACCAGAAGCCGTGCTTTTGGCGTACTTTCACGAAAAATCTACTATATCATCAAGCTTGTGGTGTGAATATTCCATGCCGAAGTCCATCCTTTTTATTAAAGGAAAACATATCTAAAGTTTAAGTATTTTTCAAAAGAAGAAAAGGAGGATACAAACCCAAAAAATCTGTTTGACAGGGAAGGGATGATATTGATTTAATGATGAAGGTTGTAATGATAATGGGAATTGATGAAGCATGCCGTTCTAGTGAAATGAAAATGGGCAATGTTGAATTAAGGGTGGAAATCATAGCTGTTACTATTCCAGATTCCAAAAATGAATGGCACGTACATTTACAGTGACTAAAAGAGACGTGGAGTGTTACTTCTAAATCGTTCCAAATTGCATTGTTATAAGATCCCACATGTCGAATTTTAATCCTTGCTTCTTCATGCGATATCAAATGCTTGCTTTGAGAACTTTGAGGAGTATACTGGACACTCGCTTAGAAGAATGTCGGCCACTTCTTTTGGCGAATACTGGACTTGATGTCTTTGCTCTCAAGCGACATGGTGGATGGAAATATGCAGCTATTGCGGAAAGTTATAAAGCGAGGAGCGTCAACAATAAAAAGGAATTTGCAAATAAAATTGTATACAATATAACGAAGCCGGAAGCCTCCTGTAGTACTTCAAGAGTAACAGTTAGAAATGAAGAAGGAACATTTCATATAAATTGAGAAAAAACGAAAAACATTTATCCAAATTTTGTAAATAATCTTCATAATAGGGTACAAGCATAAATTTTGCTATTGGTGGGAATTGACGCTTTATCAGGTCTCCCTCCTAACACCTTGCATGCCTATTTTTTCAAAAAAATATAAACTTTACCTTTAAAACGACTTTAAAAATCATAAAATTTAAAAGTCCGCCAAAATGCGATTTACGTCATAAATATGGCTGCCACATGGTGCGACGTAATTTGTTTACGTTCTTATTCGTGTATCACGCTCTGAGTTCTTGTGACCTTATTTGTTTCTGAAAGCTTTAAAAATGGATAAAGCCGAAAAAAAACTTTGTATTCCAAGTATTGCATTGTTCCAGTGTGTAAATCAACGTCTATTAAAACTCCAGATAAAATATTTGTTACTTTACCTGGTGGCGCAAGCAAAAATACACTTAAGAGAAGGGCATTACTTTTGTTTGTGAAGACCATTTCAATGTAGGTACCTACTTCTATGCTGGTAATTTTTATTCTTGAATAGTTTGAGATTATGTACCTGTATGTCTAGGAATCAACCATAAAAACATCATTTTCTTACGACCACACATCGAAATATGGTTGGTATATATTATATAAATAAAACATAGTTTAAATCGTACTTACGATAATGTTTTAACTCCTCTTATTTCCTCTGCATTGAAGCAGCTGTTTGACTTCATAAATTCAAGCACCATAAATGAGTCTACTTTGGGCAAGTTATCAGTTTGTGCTTTTACAAAACCTTCGCTAGCCATATCTTTACTCACAAAATATGAAAGAATCGTCACTGAACACTGAACTAGTAAATAAAATATATTCTTCCAAAAGTTTTAAAATACCCTCGGAAATATCGAATATCTATGTCCACTTTCCAGTTTACGTTGACCTTTATAAATAAAAAAAACACACAAACACGTAATGGTCTCAAACAAACATATAAATGATATTTTTACGTCGATGAAGCAATTAATAGTTGATTAAAATACAATATAAACACACAACTACACCTAACCTAATGCAATACCGGCCATATTGACATAAGTAAACACAAGAGATATGACATCACACGTATCATCGGTAGCGTTCGGAAATCCTCGGGTTGTGGTCGGAAAGTGCATTGAAATTTAAATTTTACTTTAAAATTTGGGAGTAATTTCCAATGGAAACTGGTTTATTTCCTATTATTAGTAATTTTTGATATCATATTTACTATTATAAATTAATATCCAAGCAAAATATGGAATATGCGTGTACTCTATTGTGATGATTTGTACTATGAATATTCATATACATATACGTGTCAAAATGCGAGTGGAGAAGTATCGTTATTGAATGAATGGGGATACATAAATTAGGAGAGTCTCATTAGGAAAAGAGTGGCTGCAGTGAGGTAAATAATTCAGTTTGCATAATAAGAGTACAGAAAAAAGAAACTTAGTTATAGACTGCGCATGGGGAAAATAATTTTGGGAAGTAATAATTGTATAAAAAAATAATTTCGTATACAATTAAAATTTCACGTATTAACACGAAAAC
>CAJUYI010000673.1:110348-142147 GCA_910591695.1 Galerucella pusilla | reverse complement strand
AAAATAATTTCGTATACAATTAAAATTTCACGTATTAACACGAAAACTAACTGAAAGTCACCTACTACTATCGACATCATGCTTACTTCAGAAAATTACACCATTAATCAAATCCCGTTGAATACATAACGAAATTATTTTTAAACATTTTGCTTAGGTAGTTTCAAACCTCAGAATAACAATTTACCTAACAGAGAGTTATAATTCGCCTAATTGAGATTTAAATACCGACTCGAAGTTATTTTATAAACATCATGCCTACATCTTTATGAGCAATATGATGAATGTATATTTAAAAAGGGCTAATTGCCATATAAACGATCTCTGTTACTAATTCTCTATAGGTACGAAAATGATCTTAGCGACTGATAGCCAAAAGAGAAAAGTCATTCTTCGATAATTTATCAATTTTTATAGCGTAGCGTTATTGATGGTGTAGTTGTGCCATTCAATAAGGTAAATATACAGGCTGGAAAGAAAATTATATAAACTGAGAGATGTAGACAGACTTTTTTGAGACGACTTGGGATATTATGATGAAATCCATTTTTATTAAACGAGAAATGCAGACAAATAAATAACTCGGAATATGGATATGGATCAGTTTAAGACAAAATGTCAATTTGAGAATAATATTCAAGTATATATCTGTTACGCCCAAACATCGAAAATGCCCACTGAGCGAAAAAAACGACCGCAACGCGTTGTGGACGGTGCCGAACGACCAAATACCGAAATGACATAATTTTTCGCGTTGATTCCGTTCTTGTTGTCCACGACGCGTTGTGGACTATGCTTAAACGCCCACGATGCGTTCTGGATGATTTAGAGAGCTCATAAACCGGTCTTTCTTGTCTACACTCGAAAAAGACCAGGAAGGAAAAGAAAATGCAGTATCCACTGTGGCAGCATGTTCCATTTGCGAAGATTTTGGAGTTACCCAACCATATAAAACATGCAGCTTAGTGGACAATGCTCAAACGGCCACGACGCGTTCTGGATGATTTAGAAAGCTCATAAACCGACCATGCTTTTAATATTTTAAGTAAATTTACAGAAATAAATGAAAATTTTAAAATCTTTATTGTAGGCTTATTTCTACATGTAACTTTATTTACAATAATAGTTAATTGAATCGCAGGTAGATAAAGCTATTTACTTGTTTTTTCAGGCACTATTATTTATAATTACACAACACCTCATTGGCCCTGCAGTAGCACTTTTTTGTATTACAATAATGCCTACAATGGCAGATGACAAATCCTTGTTTCGATCTAGACGAAAGAGCAGAAGCTTTTCTCAAATCTAATGAACAACTTGGAACATCTGATGCGTTTATAAATTTGAATCAGCGAAGTTGAATTCATTACGACTAAGAAGTCTTTCCAGTACGACCTCTTTGGTTCCCAACTTATACAAGCTGGAATCATTAACGATCAGAACTACAGCTAGAACACTCCTAGGGGCAAGCCACCCTCTGTTGACATCTGGAACTTTGACTACGACATTTTGACCGATCTCAGCAGGAGGTAGTTTCTCACGGGACAGCGCTAGCATTTTTCCAGCTTACTTCACCATTCCGGCTCTAGCAGTTTCGCGTTGCTCTCTGATTGTATCACGACCGTAGCAAAGGTCGCATACGACTTCTCCTTCAATTTCAGTCCCACACTTCATGTGTACATTTAAGCTGCATATTTTACATGGTTGGGTAACTCCAAAATCTTCGCAAATGGAACATGCTGCCACAGTGGATACTGCATTTTTCGAGTGTCTAAACAAGAAAGACCGGTTTATGAGCTCTCTAAATCATCCAGAACGCACCATGGGCGTTTGAACATTGTCCACAACGCGTGGTGGTCAACAAGAACCGACACAAAGCGAAAATTTTTGTCATTTCGGTATTTGGTCGTTCGGCACCGTCCACAACGCGTTGTGGTCGTTTTTTTCGCTCAATGAACGTTTTCGATGTTTGGGTGTAACATATCAACAAACAAGAAACTACTCCAGGACAAATAACATAAAATTAGGAGAATCTTGTACTGATATCTTAGTTACAGGAACAGCAGTCAGACTAAGCTAACCCATTCCTTGTAGAATAGGTCATTGCTCCTAAGCACTCATATCTCGTAAGGCCATTCTAAATTGGAAAAAGAAATATTCGAGAAATACCCTTCAACTGGACTGCTTGTTCTGTACTGCAGAGGGCCCAGAGCATGTCCATAGCGGGCTCATTTCATCTTTTGAAAATTAGTTAAAAAGTTAAATCGTACCCAGCTTGGTTCACACTTTTAACATTAGCCTGACCTGGTGATGTGTAGCCAGGAGGAGATACCTTTATTCCAAAAGAGACTATATTCTAGCCAAATCACAGAGGATCATACTCTTTAGTAGCAAGGTGAATAAACACTGCTTAACAGCAAGTCAAAATATTTCTACAGGTGACATGAGTCAATAAAATAATAACGAATAAATAATTCTTGGAGTTGTATTAAATTTCAATTAATTATATACGAAAGGAACGTGTAAAAATAGCAAAAAACGCCCATTTTTACTCTAAATCTCCAAAAATGCATAAAAACGAATCCATACAAACAATAAAATCTGATGTAGAAGACATTTCCCACTTTCAGAACTGCTTTTCCTATTTCCAACAACCTATCTGTATTTCCTTAAGGTAATTCTGAGACGACCATTTTTACAACAGTTACATGAATCACTCTGTATGAATATATTTCTTAATTTTTTTATGGCAGGGCATTGTTTATATTATTTTTCGCCGAAAATAAGTGATTTTCCGCTCTTTTATTTTCCCGTACCTTTCACGTACTTATGCCTTGTGCTACCTGTCTGAGAACGTGGCGCCACGGGAACACACCTCTGCGGCATTTCTTGGTTCTTTCTTCTATACATCGAGCACCGCTAGAGGCAATAACCGAAAATACAAAACGTCACTGCTGCTAACATCGCACCGCATCGCACAGGATTGGTATATTAAATGATGAAAGTGGTTGTTTCACCGACGTCTTCACTTTTTACTGCTTCAAAAGTCATTTATGTGATAGTTATTTATACAAGAATATGAAGCGATCTTGTTTCGTTCGCAATATGAGTTTTCTATGTTAAAATCAAGTTATACAATATGTCTCGGTTAGCTGGAACCAAATGGGAAACTTTTTTATTATTTTTCATTTTATAGGAAAAAACTTATTACTTACAAAAACTTCAGCATGTTCTAAAATCTAAATGCAATCATCGGACATAAACTTTTTTCGAAGTAAGGTCCTTCCTCTAACTCCAGCTGAAAAGATCTGTTGGTCTATCATACCAGAATTGGAGGTAGTCTCGCATATGTTGGGCATTATTTGTTGGGTGCGAAAAGGCTAGATTTAAAGTTGGATTTATTAGGAATTTTGAGAATATCCCTTTAAAATATATACGAGAATATTAGAGATCCGATTAAGAAGTCATATAGAAGCAAAATTAGAAGAGGAACAAGCAGTTTTCAGACCAGGAAGGCAAGCAAATGATAATATATAAATTTAAGTAGACTAATTGATAATACAATTGAAGCGGGAGAAGAAATGTATTTAGCATTTATAGACTTGAAGGCAGCTTTTGATACAGTAGAAATAGAAAAAATTTGGGAGGTATTGGAAGACTTAGAAGTACCGAAAGCTCTAATTAATATAATTAAAAGCACAGACGAGACTGTCAAATTAAGAGTGCAGATAGGAGGTCGAAGATCGGAAGAGTTTTCAATGAAAAAAGGTATAAAACAAGGTGATAGCTTAAGCCCACTGTTGTTTGTTATTATTATGGACAAAATAGTGAAGGAAATAAAAAGACAAGGAGGACATCTGCACACGATAATAGGGTACAGGAACATGGTAACGATCATTAATCTACTATACGCAGACGATATCGTACTCATATCAAAATCGAGAAATAAAATGTAGAAACTAATTACCTTATTGGCAAGAGAAATAGAAAAGATGAAAATGACAGAGAAAACCAAAGTAATGATAGTAAATGAAAAGCAGGGGAATACTCACGAGGAATTGAAATGTAATCACAAAACATTAGAAAGAGTAACAACCTATAACTACCTAGGAAGTATTTTAACAGAAGATGGAAACATAGACGCAGAACTTAATAACAGAGCAAATAAATCAACAAGATTATATTATTCCTTAAATCGAACATTACTAAGTCATAAATACATTGATATAAATACAAAGATGGAAATATACAAAATTACAGTACCAACTATAACTTATGCCAGTGAGAGCTGGGTACTGCAGAAAAAGCATGAAACAAAAATAAATGCAATGGAAATGAATTATTTAAGGAGAATAGCAAGAAAAACGAAATGAGACAAAGTAAGGAACGAAGAAATCAGAAGCATAACTAATCAAGACCCAATAATATCAAATATTAAAAAGAAACAATTGAACTGGTTTGGCCACCTAGTAAGAATGAAGCAAGATAGAATAGCGAGAAATGTAATGGAAATGGGAATATCAAGAAAAAGACAAAGAGGAAGACCCAGGAGGAAATGGATAGACCAGATTGAAGAAATTGGAAAGAACAAAGGAAAGTCATTGGGAGAGATGAAGGCATTAGCCAGGGACAGAAAAGAATGGAAAACATGGGTTCTGGAAGAACTCCAATCCGACGCCTGAGAAGGCATAAGGATAAGAGAAAGAAAGAAAGAAAGAAAGAAAGAGAATATCCCATGGCAAATTGTTTCCGACTCCGGTGAATAGAAGCTGACCTGTTGGAATGAGTTCTTCAGAGTGTATTGCTGCAAATTAACCCACCGGTCAAAAAACCAGTAGTTGAGCATTGTAAGAGGAACTTACCGCGGTGTAAAAGGAACTTACTATTAATTATTACAATGGTGAGTTTTGGTGGATCAGAGACTGGCAAATGAATCATAGAACAATATTTCTTTGCACAAATTTGTTGGCTGTAAAAAACTGCTTCAACCTTACAATTTTTGCTACTGATCAGGCTATGAAGTGAGGTGTAACAGGTCAATGGAGTCTACGTGTCTTAGAAAATCACAAAATAAAAAAATTGACCAATTTCTAACTCATAACTAATTTAGGCTATAACACTTAGGTTTAAAAGCATTTTTTCCATTTGCTTCATTCTTGGGATAATGCAAACGCAGACTACATACATTTAGGACCAGCTGAAGGTATTAGAATGATATCCAGTTCTTGACTGACCTACATGTATTGTTGTTATTTGACTTATTATTAAAGTTATCTTCAATATCTGATAGTATCTACATCTGAATTTTTATCTTCATTAGCTGCATCTTTTGGTATTGCAGACCTTGGATGATCAGTTCCAATAAATTTGTTTGTTAATCTCTTGAATCAAGTTATGTTAGGGCATTCAGAATTGATATCGTCAACAATTATATTACTTGCTTCTACAGGGTTTGCTTCCGACGTCCGTATACATCATTGGTAATATTTTTTCTGATAAATATATGTCATTCATAGGACGAAAAATTAAGTGGGGACCAAATGGAATATCGAGTTGTTCGAAATATACCGCTATAAGCGATGGTGAAATTTACGAATAGAGTGAAGAAGGAGTGAATTTACATTTAGGAAGAATTTGAGTGACGAAGAATTGATTCAGTTAAAGATTCACCTTCAACAAACCATAGTGGACAATTGCAATAAACCATTCATACAAACACTAATAAATTTAGAAAAAAAAAATGCCATAAAGTATCGTATGTAAATGGCTTTTTAAATCGATAAATTAAAATAATTACATCGGTGTTTTTTAAGCGGAATATAACTATTAACAATAACGCATTGATAAATTGCTTGTAATTGTTATAATTACCGATAAACCTAACCTCGAACTAGAACCCCTATTAAAAAAGCAAACGTTTCATATTTATATCCGACTATTAGAGGAATACAAGTTGTACCTTTTTCAGCCTTCTCTAATGCGGGCAATTTTGAAGAAGATGCGGATTTTTATACTTATTCCACATAAATTAATCCACAGAAAGGGGCAACCACTTCCCTACTTACATTCCTTTTGAGAGAAAACTGTTTTTCAAACATTTCGAGTTACCCATTTCGTTTATCTTATAAACAGCAGTTTCCAGGTAATGTGCCCTAAGGTTCTGTGGTGCGATATTCTTCTTATCCTACTGCGGCTTCCTGTTGGGACTGTTAGTGCAGCTTTACTTTGGTTTAGACATTAATGTAGTTTCCCATGAGTATTTTTAATTTTTTTTTAAATTAGCACAATGCTATTTATTATAGTAGATTTTGGTACATTCGTAATGATACACGTAGCACTTAAAACTAAAAAAAAACTAATAACCTCAAGGTGCGACTTCTTGTCTACTTGCTCATAGAAGAGAACATATACTTCCCCACTGACTAAAGATTCCGACGATATTAATGACACCCTTGAATCATTATATTCGTGCCACTGTCCCGTGTAGGGATGTCGGCAATATGCCGTGTAGTGACCTCTGTAAGTGGTTCCACTGTGATTTGATATATAGTAGAGGTTGTACCTACAGGGTGCCACATTATCAGCCGCGTAATGGCTCATATCAAGCCCTTTTATTGGAAAATCTATTTTAACATTAAGTTTTCTCCCCAATCTTTTTGTTGGCGAAAAGCGCTTCAGGTGGATAACCAATATTTTCGGAAATTTATGAATTGAGAATGATTTAGTGCATCGTCTTCGTTCCCTACATTTCGAACATGTTGGTTTCTCATCACCGTCAAGTGTTTCCTCTCTTAATGCAAACATTGTGAAAGTCGTAACTGACCTATGCCTTGGGGTATGGGAAGGGATAAATCCCAAAAGGCATCGAAGGTAACTGTACAGTGACCACAGTGTGTACACTTGAGTGTTGATTTTAATTGACCGACAAAGTTATCTACAATCTTGGAGTTATTCATTCTCGGATATCTTAACCAAGATTCTTGCGTTTTTTCACTGTCACTGAGTTTTTCATCAATTTCTGTTAATATGGGCTTTGGTTTTGCATGTACCCTGTTGACATCTTTGTGAAATCCTTCTAATAGGTAACGAAGAAACTCCTGCGCATCTTGTTGAGCGTATCCAATGACTTTTCAATGATACTGTATTAACCAATCTGTCTGAACCGTCTTCAGACCAAAGCTCTTTAATAACTTCAGCAAATGCTTTAATTAGTGTTCCTTTCATGCTGGATATGCTTGTGTTAATATCTCTTATGTATGCGTCTTTCTTTAAATATTCTAATAGCCACCTTGTGTTTGATAGGCATTGGATAACATTATTTATGAAACATGTATTACCAATATTTTTGAGGCCATTGAGACCCAAAGATTTTTGGGAAAGACCCTCCAAGAACCTGACTGTGGAGTAATTGTTAAGAGCTCTTTCGCAACTACTATCATTATCCGAATAATTTAGAAATCTATTACTGTCTCTCTCACTTGATTGGCGTGATAAGGAATTTGAGTTGATGTTATTTGCTATAGAATTGGATGGAGATATCGCGTTTTTGGTAAGTTTGGTCTGGATCACTTTGTTAATATATTTCTTGTTATCCATACCATTTTTAGACGCGTCCTTTTGTTCTGGCTGAGTTTCATCCCCTCTTTGAAAATCTTTAGTCGAAATTGAAATGTATGAAGCGAAGTTGTTAACTCTAAAATTATTTTTAGAAACGGAATTGTTGTTTATCGATTCTTCAGTTACTACATCCCTATCGACTAATACTAGATCTTTCCATTGGTCAGACTTTTTTCCACTGGCAAAAGGGTTCCTGACCTCGAAAAGATTCTTCAGCGTATTATTTGTAAACCTAACCTTACCTAATTTTCCCAATATTTCATTTACTTCAATTCCTGCAAGCCACAGTAGGGTGACAGTGCTGCTCTCACCTAGCTCAATGAGCCTTCCTACCCATGCATTCCCATACAATTTTCGAGCTGATCTCAGTGCTTGAATGGCTGCTTGACTATCCCACATGATGATCTTTATCTATTTTCAATATTAATCTGGACACAATTTTCTATGACACTTCATAGTAGTGATGAGCAAAACAAGATCTAAGCCAAAACTGAGCTGGTGTTGGTCTGGTTTTTCATACGTGGCCTTGGTCCAGCTGCAACAATCTTGCATTTTTGCTAAATCTAGCTAGGTGGTACACAAAAAACATGTTATTCTGTGAATTATAGAATTTTATAACATTTTAGTTTGCTCCCAATAAGTTCTCACTTTATTCTTCAACATTATTAAAATTTAGTTTCAGTATTAATGTTAATTAAAATGGAAATCTGCAACTTCTGCGGAAAGTTATTTAGCAGAGAGCGTCAAAAATAAAATTTTATACAATATAACGAAACCAGAAGTCTCCTGCAGTACTTGGTTAGGATGGAGAAATTTATCCAAATTTTGTGAATAATGTTGATAATTGTAATAGTTGTACTATTAATATAGGATAAATAGGATACACGATTAATATGGCACAAACTATTACCATTCAAGAGTGGTAAGTTGACTCACAACCCGTCGTCAAGAACAATCTATACCTTTTTGGTAATAGAGTACACGCATATTTCATATTTTGCTTGGATATAAAATTTATAATAGTAAATATGATACACCCAAATTTTAAAATGAAATTCAAATTTCAATGCACATTCCGACCACAACCCGAGGATTTCCGAACGCTACCGATGATACGTGTGATGTCAAATCTCTTGTGTTTACTTATGTCAATATGGCCGGCATTGCATTAGGTTATGTGTAGTTCTGTGTTTATATTGTATTTTAATTAACTATTAATGGCTTCATCGACGTAAAAATATCATTTATATGTTTGTTTGAGACCATTACGTGTTTGTGTGTGCTTTTTTTATTTCTAAAAGTCAACGTAAAGTGGAAAGTGGTCATAAATATTCGACATTTCCGAGAATATTTTAAAACTTTTGGAAGAATATATTTTATTTACTAGTTCAGTGTTCAGTGACGATTCTTTCATATTTTGTGAGTAAAAATATGGCTAGCGAAGGTTTTGTAAAAGGACAAACTGATAACTTGCCCAAAGTAGACTCATTTATGCTGCTTGAATTTTTGAAGTCAAACAGCTGCTTTAATGCAGAGGAAATAAGAGGAGTTAAAGCATTATCGTAAGTACGATATATAATATATACCAACCATATTTCGATGTGTGGTCGTAAGAAAATGATGTTTTTATGGTTGATTCCTAGACATACAGGTACATAATCTCAAACTATTTAAGAATAAAAATTACCAGCATAGAAGTAGGTACTTACATTAAAATGGTCTTCACAAACAAAAGTAATGTCCTTCTCTTAAGTGTATTTTTGCTTGCGCCACCAGGTAAAGTAACAAATATTTTGTCTGGAGTTTTAATAGAAGTTGATTTACGCACTGGAACAATGCAATACTTGGAATACAAAGTTTTTTTTCGGCTTCATCCATTTTTAAAGCTTTCAGAAACAAATTAGTTCACAAGAACTCAGAGCGTGATACACGAATAAGAACGTAAACAAATGACGTCACACCATGGGGCGCCATCTTTATGACGTAAAGCGCGTTTTGGCGGACTTTCACATTTTATGATTTTTAAAGTCGTTTTAAAAGTTTATATTTTCTTGAAAAAATAGGCATGCAAGGTGTTAGGAGACCTGATAAAGCGTTAATTCCCACCAATAGCAAAATTTATGCCTTATTGTTACTTACGTCCTTCAAAATAGTGTCAAAATGCGTTGTTCACAATATAGGGAGAAGAAAAAGATATTTTTTTGTTCATCTTTGGAGCTATCAAGCAGTGACAGTGTTTTTAACTAATCCACAATAATTTCTTTCAGTTGCCTTTTAATTTATTGAATATTATCTAACATTTTCAAATGAATACTATGTTAGATAAAAGTTGTAGGTATGTACACCTGTTAATGTAAATGATCGTATTGAACAAAGTATGAGATAAGAAGATAAAATCCTAAAAATGGAAACCGTCAGCTTTCGGCAACGAACGGCCGTACTGAAAACCAGATCGCATCGCCGAGAAAGGCCCTTATGGCGCCAAAGGGCGCAGCCCTTTACAGTCACGCAATCATTGCGACACACGCTATATACAGAAAAAAGATCTTCCGGCTATGAATTCTATGTAGGCCTCGACCAGGTCAAGCTGCCCTTTTTTAAACTATAAGAAAATTATGGGTCGCTTATTCTTCAGGGAGTAAGGGTTAGAGCACAATTTCGTGAATTATGATTAGTGTTTGTTCCAAAAATAAACAATTTTTATATGATTATTTTTATTCACTAACCAATGAATCTTTTTGTTGAGTATTATTTGGACCTAAAGCTTTAGTTTTTCTGGAAAGCCAGTGGAGCCCAAAGGCCAGAGTTTAATTTATACGAAATTAATGAATTAATGAAACAACACATCTGCTTTTATTATTACAAGGTCACCAAGGAATAAAAGGCAATTAAAAGGCCGATGAGCAAGCCAAGCATGGAGCAACGTAGGTCATGCTAGGGTCAGAGCATCCACAAATGAATGTAACGTCTTTAAATATCCCTTACCCAGTTTCAACATGCTGGTGGAGAGTTCCTTGTCAACCTTGTTCAGTAAACTCTTGTTATGGAGATGACCTTCTGTCACCCTCCATTTAAATTGGTGCTTCTTATCTGGGCTGTCAGTGAATCGAATTATTGAGCTCGGTGAAATTCGTTCACAGAAGCGACGATTGGGCATATGCAGATCAAAGGAAAAACTAGACAAGGGAGACGTACAGTTGATTTAGCTACTGCAATTGATATTGGATAAAGTTTGTACAGTTTTGGTCAATTTTTAATCTACCATAGAACTTGAAATGCATGGCTAATATCCATTGGATGGTGCAGTTTGCTTAATACCCTGAACATATTCAAATTAGAGAATCTCTGTTTCTGTGTCATTGAGTGGAAAGTAGCTATGCTGTTATTCGTCTTCACTTCAATAGAGAGATAATTACGTATTATTGTATTGAAATGAATTTGTTCTACACCGCGTGTCTCACCGACCTAAACATTGTAGGTATTTCAAAGAAGCGATTGGTTTCATAACGTTCATAAAACATAAAAAGCAGGTCAACAAACCATTCATCTCATCTTTTTTCGCGAGAGGGGTCCCGACCGTTTATCTTTCCAAAATCGACGTTTCAGCTAGAAAGGCGTTGATGCCTTTAAAGATCCTGTTAAAAATATATTATTTTTTCGTTTGAGTTTGCCGCTTGGCGCCTTCCAACGGGCCCTCGTTTATTAATTGAGTGCTACAATTCCCTTTGTTTCTTTCTCTGTATACTCAAGTTTTTATTAGTAATTTGGTGAGTTAGTCATTTTGTGGGACGGTGTTTACATAGACATAGTTTTTTTTAAGTAAATTAGCGGTTGAAAGAACAGAGTTACGGACATATGATGGTTTCTATAGAGTAATCCCGAGAAATGGTCGAAAGGGGAATGTGACAGGTTCTACAGAATTTTATATAATTAATTTTTCTAAACAGAAAAGTTGAGGGGAATTTTTCAACGTTTCGCTTTTATTTGAAAGCTTTTTCAAAATATTTATTTAAAAAAAGTGACATAATGAAGTGTCATATTTACAATTGTATAAATATAAAAAAATCGAAAGTTACATTAAAAATTATACTCAGCATCCAGAAAAAATGATCTCAACGGCCACAAATATACAAAAAAAATGTTTCTGCAGCCCTACATGAACACGAAATGACAGAAAAACATGTATTTGATTTCAAAAATACAAAAATACTAATACAAGACTACAATTATCAGAAACTCACAATTAAAGAAATGATACATAGGTATAAAAAAAGAAAAAAATACTGTAAACTATAAACAAGATATCAAAAACTTGAGTTAAATATTTCATAATTTAATAAAATAACATATTAGTTATCAAAAACTAGACTTTTTTTCTGAAGTAAGTACTTCGGTATATGTTCAATCTTATACATAACTAACCATGTAAATGTAAATATTCTAGTTCATTATGTCATTTTTCTTTTTTCATGGGCTTTAAACTAAAAGAAAATGTAATTAGATGAGGAAGGAAAATGTTAAGAAGAGTTCTGGGAGGAAAAAAGTAGAAGGGGTGTATATGAGAAAGACTAACAGGACTAACATTTATCGTGAACCCAAAGTAGATGCAACTATAGCATCAAGAAGACTTCAGTGTTTAGGGCACATAGAAAGGATGGAAGGAGGAGGAATAGTGAAACAATTAGCATGGAGAGTTCCGGAAGGCAAGAAGAAAGGAGGCAGACCAAGGAAAAGATGGAGGGAGGTGGTACTAGAAGACCTGGAAGACAATAATGTGGATCAATGGAGAGAAAAGTCCAAAGATAGAAAAGTATGGAAAGGAATTACAAAGCTATGGGCCTAAAAGGCCTGTTAAAAGCTATATATATATAATATCATTTTTCTAAATAAATTTTCAAAGAAGTTTTTGATCATTTAAATATCTCCGACATATAATTGAAAACAGGGGTTTACATACAGTGCGCATCCCACTTTGCTCCCTCAATGTTTCGCAAAGTAGATTTTTGCAGACAGAATGCTGAACAGCACTAGCTGCATTAATCCATAATAATATACCATAATTTAGGTGGGAATGGAGAATTGTAAAGTATACACTCCTTAGAATATTACGTAATAAAGATGATCCCAGTGGAAAAATCGGAGATGCCAATATTGGAAATAAAGAATTCAGTATCTTCGATTAAACCTAAATAGACCACGGGATCAACTTCTCAACTTTTTTGTACAATAAGTGTATCTAATGATAAAATTTCCTTTTTCTACGCCCTTGTCGCTTTTAAAAACTGTTTAAATCATTTACCTAGGCTAATAGTTGTCAGACACTGTTAAGTTTCTTGCTGTTACAAATGATTTAATGATAATAACATCGAACGTATCAGACGATGCCGCACAGCACGAGTTATGAAAAAGGTGACAAAATTAACAATAATTTAAATAAAAAACTTCGAAAAATTAACCATTAAAATTGGGCGTGTCACACCAAAATTATTACATTATAATGTGAGTCAGTTTCAGGCAAATCTTAATTCAATATAATTATAACATCTTCAGTATGTTCCTTGTGGTAAATTTATTATTATTTTGGTTATTTTCAGGAAATAGAACTACAATCTTTTTTTTATCCAAAAAAAAATTTCCCAAAAATAATAATTATAATTATTATAATACTTGATAAATTATATTTATTTTTTTAAACGGTGGAGGCTTTAGCAAAACATTAAAGTTATCATTTATAAAATTCTAAAATAATACTTTTCAAACACATTTTATCAATAAAACCAGAATTGAAACATTTTACTGAGATTTTAAATAGTACTTATTAATTCTAGTACCGTACGCTGCGTGTCTATAGATATATTGAAATAATTGAAATTACTGTAGAAAAAAAAATGATTACAATTTCACAATACACATTACCTCCGGTTTTACCTTCGCACAAACCCTCATACCTGGCATTTTGTTCGTTTAGACATAAATATCTGCGTCTTTAATTTTCTTTACCGATTTCTGTTCTGCCTCCTACTGCATCGACCACTTTGTCTTTAACACTAACGTACCGACCGAAGTACCAATGGCGGAGATGAATACCTACAATTTTTAACATCTTTTACCTAAGCTTTAGTTTTTTATGTCAAACTATAGATTCAAAACAAACAAAACTTGGGACGTGTAATGAAGATTTAATCAACAAAATGTGTGGAAAAGATAAAAAGGTAGATCAATAGTTATTGGTTTATTATAGAAGTGGGGCACAGCCTAAGTCTAAGCCATACTCCTTCCCACTTCCGAATATTGCATCTTTTGGGCCATCAGTGTACCATTGAATGGTATTATTAAGTCCGGTAATTGTATTTGGATCCCATCCCTTCTTGGCGTATCAAATTTATACTTTTTCATCATATCATATTGTGGCATGTTCCAGGCTTTCTGATTTCTAATAAGCGAGGTTTAATTATTTCCTCTCTACTCTTCACCACCATATGTAGTGATGTGAGGTTGAGAAACAGTTCCATGGTCGCCGTTGGGCATGTTCTTATTGCTTCTATAATGCATATGTCGTAGGCAAATGCTATATGCCTGGGCAAATGACTTACGATACCAAGAATGTTCATATACCAGTGTATATTTTATGTGAAAATATCTCGAAAAGCTTCAAAGAATTCCCAAATGTTTTATTTTAACTATATATAAAAATGATGAATCCATTTTTAATATTGTAATTTTATGTCAACCTACAAAATGTGAGAATGTTACGCTACTGATTTGAAGTCGATTGACAATTTTACAATATGGCGCTAGTTTTGTCAACAAGTTCGCGCATACGACTGCAACTTCAAGTGGGTTCTTATTACGAGAAACGGAGTCTACTGAACAATCAATGTTTTCATGGCAAGGACTTACTAAATGTCACTGCCAACCGTTAATACGTCAGTGTAACTCTAATCGTTGAGCATGTTTCAAGGCGAAAGATCTAGGTATAGGTTTGTTCCAACCACAAATCACAAACTGATTTCCAAAAACTTTCAAATTGTTTTCAATGGTTTTAAACACGCATGTTTATCGAACAATTTGATCCCTGATCAATTTATGTTTATGGTTGGAACATCTGACAACTTCAGTCTGTACTTTACATGCGCTTATGTTGATATCGGAGAGGTTTTCTCTAGTCGTCAATAAGCTTTTTTGACTACTCCACGCGTTGGCTCCATAAATGAGGAGGAGTTCATCCTAGGGTCAGTGTGGCCAACAAAAGTGGTTTTTTCTGACAAGAATGACAGTTAAGGTCTACCATTCAAAACCTAAGATAATTGCATGTTTTTTATCATTGCGAACATCTATATTGCTTTATTAAAATGATGAATACACCCCCGAAGCGTATACCTTGAAATTTAAAATGACTTTTTAGCTGAATACTCAACATATCGGTGGCCAATAACTCTAGGAACTTTTGGCAAGTCACCATTTCATTTCTGTTATTCTGTCACTAGTTATGTCGAAGGTCAGTTATATTTATTTTTATTTTTATTCGTTTAATTGTGTATGTCCATTTTCGATAAGATTTTTGTAGCATTTCTTGTTAGTTCTATCTCTATATATACGCTTCGGGGGTGTATTCATTATTTTAATATAGATGAAAGAAAGTAATATAGATGTTCGCAATGATAAAAAACAAGCAAAAATCTTATGTTTTGAATGGTAGACCTTAACTGTCATTCTTGTCAGAAAAAATCACTTTTTGTTGGCCACACTGACCTTAGACTAAACACTAAACTCCTCTTGGTCTCACTACAGTCTATATCCAGCTCAGGGACACTATTCTTGACCGTTCGTACTTGTCAAGGTCGTGCGAATCTCATAATTTTGTAAATGTCATTTTCTTTCATAGAATTACTTACAATAAGTTTGTCAAGCAATACTACACAGGTAAATCTCGCGTGAAAAGCTTAAATAAATTGTGTACCTAATACAGAATTTCACATTAATTTGGCTAAAAACAATATTCAAATTCAGTAGCCCAGTGATGAATAAACTTACAATAAACTTTTAAATTTATCAAAAGTGCCGCTGGATGTAATTTATGTAGAAAACGTCTCGTTCTCGTTATCGCTTTTACCTGTTTCCTATGTACCAGTGAAGTACCACTTATATTTTTATAGGATGTTGTATAATAATTATGGTTCAGTCACTGAAATAATACAAGTACTTTTGTTCATCATAATAATATCATCTTTCTCAGTTACATTCGTTTATGAGACTCGTATTCACAAGAGTTCGAGGCTATTCAAAGAGATCGTACTCCACATGTAGGTATATTAAAATTTTTGATCATGGCAGAGAGCGCCGGTTTAAATCCAATACCAAAAACATTTGACTGCACAACAGCCAATCATAAGACTTGCATACACTTTGAGCTCATGTTGTTTTATTGGTTGCCAGCTCATTTGACAGAAGTGAGTTAATTGATATCAGGAAACAGAAATGGAAATTTTTGTGAATAATAAGGCCGGATACGAAATGCCTCCCGAAAAAGGGTTTCTTACCTGTCGCTAAAAGGGTCACATACGAATTGCCTCCTAAGCTCTAAATAAATTACCAGCTTCTAATCTTTGTACGAAGGTGAGACGTTGCCAAACTTTCGTCCTTTTATAGAATTTCGTTAATAACTCAATATTAACCATTATTTTTTGGTTTTAATATTTTGATTATTTTGATCAAAAACATAAAGACATGATAAGTATTTTATACATTTATTAAAACAAATCATCAGCAGAAACTTACAAAATTACATAATATTATCATCGCAGAAAATTTAAAAACACCAATTTTTAAGAAAATTACGACTCAAACAATAAAATTCAGTCTGCAGACTGAACTATTCAATTTTATATACAAATCATCAGAAGAAATTTACAAACTTACAAATTATTTTTCCTAAATTTGTATGACACTAGTTTCACAAATTCTAATTTATTTATTGTACCTTCTCTTAATTGTAATATTTTTTCATTTACAAAATTGATTTTTGCTGTACTTTCCTCAACAATTCTTTTTGGTACCGAGACAGAATTTATTTTAATATAGGTATTTATTTGAAATTGTAAAATAATCTCAATAAAATTATTTATATTTGGATGAGGGCAGTAGAAAGACGAGTTATACTTGGAATGGAAACTTTCACATGGGTTTGTGGTTCTTTCTAAAGATGAAGAGTGCTCAGCCCAGAGATGTGGCGGAAATTTCGAATTTTCCGATATATAATTATCCACAAGATAATCACAAAACTGAGTGACCCTTTCATCGACTGGTTTAATTTCGGACAAATCTATTGCAAAAAAATCGCCAACTTCTTCAGTATCTAAGAATGATAGGCCAAAAATATATGACAGAAAATGGGTAATTTCACTTGAGTCAGCACCTTTTTTCTGGTATTCTGGAGCTAAGCCCAGTGCTTGAAGCTTTCTATACCAAGCCTGACCCAAATGAAAACGACATCCACGAAGATCTGCTTCAGGGAATGCCTTACGGATACCATTATGTATAGAAATTTCAAAGTCTGAAGTTATTACTTTAGGGGATACAGGGCAATTGAGTTTAATACATTCTTCTATGATATATTTAAACACGAGATAATAAGAAGATGACTTTTTATCTTCAAGTAAACAGAAGACGAGAGGAATATAATGTCCATTTTTTAAGCCATGTATAGTGAACAATTGGGTGAAAAAGCGAGGACAGTACTCAAAAGTTCCGTCGACATACCAATTGGAAACAGTCGAAAGAAAAGAAAGATTTGAAGAACAGGATAATATAACAATGTGATTATCTTTGTCATTTTTAATTATAAAATTTTCGTTCCTATTTGTAATAATCGAAGTTGAATCGATAGCAATATGAAATTCAGATATACTTTTAGGAAGTTTAATTAAAGAATTAGTTGTTCTAGCGTAATATAAATTCTGTCTCACCCTATAGATATCGTTGGTAGTAAATGTCTCTATATTCGTCTTCTTAAGTTCTTTACATATGAGCTTCATTGGTTTTTCGTTGATATCTTCCACGGCTGCTCTTTTTATCGAATTGCTTACGGCTTTCCTATTGGACACTTCGGCAGACAACTTCTCGTGATTGTGATCTAATATCGACTCAATTATCGAATTGTCACATCCCTGCGTTTTCACAAATGCTTTGCAGGTTTTCTTAGTACATGTCCATCGCTTTACCGTATCTTTGGCCAACATTTTTTGAAAACCGAATGTGAAACCATCAATTGATATTAAAGGTTTGCCCTTTTGACTCGAACACATCGTTGATTCCATTATTTCGAATATTATAACTTAATCCACTTAAACACAATTTGAACTTAAAATTGACAAACTGATACAAGCTTTAAATCGACAAAACTGAGACAAGAACTAATAAACTTGAAGTATTTATACAAAAATTAAGTGATCACATAATTATAGAAAGAATATTTATTATAAACAACTAATTACCAGATTTAGTAGGTGCAAACTACCCTATTCATGGAATAGATTAGAGATTAGAATCGTGTTAGATCAAAACAATTAGAATACTTAGTGTAGGTACATCGGCTTTATTTTTAATGGTAAACAATTTTATTTTCTAAACAAAAATGTACACTGATTAAGTAATCACATCATTATAGAAAGGATATTTATTATAAACAACTAAGTGTACTTCGGCTTTGTTTTTAATTGTAAACAATTTTATTTCCTAAACAAAAATGTCGTACTCTGAAATATTTTGTTAACAGATTTTATGTACAGTGCATAAGAATTAGAAAAATAAAAATAGATATATATTTACCTATTCAAATTATAATTTGGCAACATTGTGTCATTATACAAAGATTAAGCACACAAAATATTACCATAAATGATTAAGGACCCGGAGGCATTTCGATTGTACCCGGGAGGCATTTCATCTATGAAAATAGGTACCTGAAAAAACGGGAGGCATTTCGATAACACCGAATAATAAATCCGCCTTTGTGCTCGTCTTCGAAAACATCGAAAATTGTGTGGTCCTTTTCCATTTTCTTTTGTCTCTGCATTTTGTTTCCCAGTATGATTTTCGATCTTGATCCCACCATCTGCTTCGTGGTCTTCCTTTGGTTTTAGTCTTTAATGAAACCCATGTTATTATCTCTTTAATATTTATTTTGCTACTATTCTCATAATTTGTCCCACTCATTCCAATCTCCTTGCTTTTATATTGTATTGTATTGTTCTCAATATTTTCCCTGCTAGTATTCTTAGATCTTTCTTCTTTTTTGTTTATACTTAGTTGTTGTTTCGGATTCGTAAGTGATGACGGGTTTGATCAAAGTTTTATAGATTTGTATCTTTGCTTTTTGCTGATCGATTTAGATTTTAACAGTCTCTTATTTATGCCACTGTATAATTCCTCTGATATAATTTAAGAGTCTTTAGGTCTTTCGTGTACCAAATTAACAAAATTGGTAATTATAGCAACATTTCTGTCTCTGAAACTGAATTTTTCTAGTAAATTTTTCCAGGATAATTTGTTGAGTTGACAACCTTGTGAATCCTCTACCGTTATTGTTTTTTTCTTCGCTACATTCTATTTCATCTGCTTCATTTCCATTAGTAGAGTTCATTACTTTGCTATTGTGTAGAAAATACCTGAATAAATAAATGTGAGGTTAAGGGCCGGTTTTACAAGAGAGATTTATACTAGGTATAGTTATTCTGGGAATAACCATACCTAGTATAAATCTCACTTGTAAAACCGGCCCTTAATACACTTAAAGCCCTTTGATAGCTTAAAAATCAAAACCCTGTTTGTTATTCACTACCCCGCCGCTGAAGTGCTCGTACCTGTCTCAGACAGAAAGACATGGGTAAAATCAGTGAAATCTGATTTTGGTACGGCAAGGACATAAAAGTCTTGTAAGAACACAATAAAATTTGAAACAGTGATTATTTCTTTTGTACATCTTGACTTTTATGTTTTGTTTGTAAATTTTTTATATTTAATAGCTCTGATTTATTCTACAGGGGTGTTAAGTAGTTCTGTTTTTATAATTTATAGAATATAATTAAAAAGTCGAAATATGTCATGCCAACCAGGTAGATTTTTATATTTCACGTGGCAAAATCAGGGAAATATACATAGCAATTCAACACAATTTAAACGAATTCATTGTTTTACCGTTTGCATATCTTACGAGATCAATATTTTTATAAAAAAATTTGGTTATTATCTTGGCATTAATCTCAGTTATAAAATCGTAAAATTTAACTTATCAAATTGTATAATGTGCACATTTCGTTTTAGTCTATAAATTTTTGGTTGTTTATCTAGGTATAATCTTCAGGTGAGTCGTCTAATCATTTTCACCGCATTGATGAATAATTCAAATCTGCAAATTATCGAGGCGTTAGAAGAGAATCATATTTCGATATAATCTCCGGTAATTTGAATAGCGAAAAACGTTTGCACAATTTCTATCGAAGTTTCGATCTACATGCATCCACCGTCTGCAGCAACAACTTTTGTATGTAGTAAGAATGGACATTATTTTCCTGTTGTCACTTAAAAATATTCCGTGTCTGTGGTTTTGTTAACGAAAAATTTATTTCAGAGCAAAGGAAATGAAGTAGGTAGCATGTTTCCATAATAGTTATTTATGTACCAAGGGTATAAATAGATGTTTATGCCCTGAGGGCGACGTCTTACGAAGCCGAGGGCCTCTGGCCCGAGGGTTTGTAAGTCGCCCGAGGGTTAAACCATTGAAAAGAAAACCACACTTCGTTGAAGATGATGTGAAAGTGGATATTTTGTTAAGTGTCGAAGAGAATCCAACTTCAAGTACACGTCAAATGGCCTGTGAAAATAATGTTAGTCATACAACTGTTTTAAGATGTCTTCATAAAGGAAAACTTCATCCCTACAAAATAACTTTTTTAACGGAAGACAATCCAGATCGTAGAATGGATTTCTGCGAAAGATTGATGAATAAGCTGAACAGAAATGAGATAGCTCTTGGTACCATTCTTTTTTCTGACCAATCAACATTCACATTGAATGGAGAGGTAAACCGACAGAACTGTTGATATTGGTCAGCAGAGAATCCTAATTGGATGCGGAGACACATACTCAGTACCATCAAAAGGTGAACGTTTGGGCCGGTATCATAGGCGACCATATTATTGGTCCTATATTTATACATGGAAATTTGACAGCTGAAAAATATTTAAATATGCTTAGAAATGAAGTTATTCCTGCGTTGGCAAACATATCCCAACGCAATAGATCCTAGTTTACCGAATGAAAATGTTTGGTTCCAGCAAGACGGGGCAACACCCCATTATGCTTTAATAGTAAGAAGTTATTTAGATGAAATCTCCCCAATAAATGGATTGGACGAAGAGGTACTATTGAGTGGCCAGCTAGATCGCCAGACCTTACGCCGTTAGATTTTTTTCTGTGGGGTTATCTCAAGAACAAAGTATATGCAACACAACCAATTAGCATTGTATATAGACCTCAAAGACAGGATAACTACAGAAATACGGAATATTTCACCTCAAACTTTAAACAAAGTTAAAGAGGAGTTCTATAGGAGACTGTGCTATTGCCAACAACTAGGTGGAGAACATTTTGAGCATTTATTTTAATGTATTAAAATCAAATACATCAGGTATTTTATGTATGTGTTTAATAACTGTAAAAATAAAAATTTCACCCTGTATAATTCATAATTGACCATACATTATTTAGTTTCTTGGAATCGGTTCATTAAGAGGATCTCAAAAATATGCAAATATACAGGGTGTTTCATTAAAAAAAACACCGACTATGGCATACTTGCGTGAATCACCATGTACATTTACATTTATGTTTACATAACGCACAACTCAATTTAACGTGTCTCGGAATTTTTCATAATTTTCTAAAATAATGACATAAACAATTTTATTCCATGAGTGGTTTCCACACTGTATAATAAATACATGACGATCTTTTCAACTTCTTTGTATTTTTGTATATAAAGAAAGAAGCGTTATGAACATTTTTTAAATAATTAGGAATTTAAAAATTGGCTCAGCTGTATGCAAAAATGTGATGAATTTCTTGTAGACTCATTTTTGCTTACTTTTAATGGCACTGGCATTTGAATAATTGTAAATTTTTATTTGATTCATATAAAGGTTGCATTGTCATAATGATAAGCCTATCAAGGAATGTCACAATTTTCCAGGCGGAAATGACGGCGATTCACCACTGTGTGGAGGAAACTAGAAGCCAGAAGAGAGCATATCGATAAATTGCCATCTTCACAGACAGCCAAGAAGCGCCAAAGGCACTTAACTTCGTAGAGGTCAATTCTAAGCTAGTATGGGTGAGCGTAGCAATGTTACGGTAGCCTGGGTACCGGGGTACGAGGGTCATAAGGGCAAAAAGCGGATGAAATGGCCAAACAAGGCTCATCAATGCCATTCGTTGGGCCGGAATTCTTCTGCGGCGTTGCAAAAACCATAACAAGAATGGGAACAAAGAAGTGGGTCGCCCACATGGTCACTCACTAGGACAAAGGCAAGCGAAGCAGTTCATATTAGAACACTCACCAAAATTTACTTCTGGGGCCTATTTCACAAAGGTACAAGTGTTGTTGAAAATAGTTGTGAGTAGCAACCACTTGTTTTCACAAGTTGTTACGCACAGGCATTTCATAAACAATCACAAAACTTTTTCGCAACAAGTTAAAATTGTCTATAACACTTGTTATAAACAAGAAGGGAAAGAACTTGTCAACATCATACATAACCTAAAAATTTTGTTTATAAAACTGTTTTTTCATTGCCAGAGATGTTAGCTTAGCTCCATAAGGAAGATAGTGAAATATGTCTAAAAGTGTGACATTGGGTAATAAAGTTCTCATTTTAAAAGAAATTAGAGACAGTAAAGACACTTTGTTCGGCAGTTTTCCACCTAGAAGAAGAAACGGCAGAACACATTCTATGTCAGTGCGACAGCCTGGCAAATGTGCGGTTTTTTGCATTAGGCGAAAAAAAGCCATTGACAGAGAGCAGTCTCCACACTAATAAACTTTTTAAGAAGAGTCAGGCTGGAGAATGTTATCTAGAATTTAAAGGACCACAATAGATCTGAAAAGGTCGCAGTGGAATAGGCCAAAAGCCACCTCATAAAGTCTATCTATCTATCAATGATAATTTACAAATAGGACACATCGGAGAAATCGACCACTTTATGCAAATTTACAAGTAATTCCCCAACCTCCAAGACTGTATTCCTTTTTTTCCATTTCAGATCAATATTTTCGATGTCTTTTATTGTGGGTAATTTGCTTAAAAAACATATATTTAATTTCAGTCTCTTGCACGTTGGCGGTTTTGTTGTACAAAAATTTAGCAAAAACCGTAGCATATTTACACCTTTATTATTTAGTATTGTATATTAAAAAAGCGGTAATAATTTGGAGCATTTAAATGTCAGGAGTTTAACAAAAGGCCACACGCATTTTACAAATGTTAAGAGCCAGTCGGACAGATAATAAAAGACCTCACTACCCTGCAGACTTTCTTTTGTATTCGAAATTTTTGGCACCTGTCAATCAGCATTAATATTTCCCAAATTATGGTAAATATGTTTTAGCTATTAATTGTGAAGTGGTTTTGTTTATTGTAGTGTTTTTATTTTTTCGTGGTGTGGTGCTTTTAACTTTGGACCGATACTTTTATATGCATTGTTATCAATTAGGTATTATACAGTGTGTTAATTTTAAAATTCACAAACAGAACAGACTAAAACTAGTGAATGCAAAAGAATACAAAACCGTTTTTATGGTCAGGATGGGGAACTGAAATGACATAAGGGATACTGCACTTCCTTCAACCCCCTATAATCCACAAAAATTGTTACTAAAAGTAGTCGTATGGGGAAAATACAGGAGTGTTTGAACCTTAGAAAGAATAACATCAAGCTACGATTGATATTGTTACTTGTTGTGGTCCAATGCGAAAAAGTACAGGTTTTTTTCAAGGACTAGTTTCCAGAGACTCCAAGTTTCATATAAATAAAAAAATTATTCTTTTTGTTATTTTTTGGAAAATCAAACCAAGAAAAAGAATAATGATTGATTGGTAAAATACATCAGTTACTTATAATTAGTGACTATATCTTTCCAATTTTCAAATAGATATTGAAAATATGACTTCTACAAATCCCGTTAAATAACAGTGCTCCAAAAATAAAACTGCAAACACATGTAAGACACTTGAAAAAAAATATACAAGTAATACTTGAATAAAATCATTAATATTAAAAATTATAATATATTGATGACCATGACTTTGAATAATTTTGTTTCATGCTTTTTTTTCTTCAATGTTTTTTTTCCATATAATTGTGAATAATTATGTTCAAATCATGCTACTATCCGGTTTATTAACAGAAGAAGCATATATTTTCCAAAATTAAATATTTTCGTACCTGAAGAAATGACAATTCTGACTGAAATCACATATTATAAAGAGAACAGATACGAAAGCTCGACAGAGAACAGTAAAAAGAGAGAGAGATGGGTGGACATACCCATTTAAATGCCCATCGTCTTATGTCGACTTCGTTCGGGCTGCTCCGCGAAATTTGTCAACAGGGTTGTCAATTTGCAAAATTCATAACGCCATTTTTGTTTGCTTCATTGTTTGAAAGTGTTCAATCGGCAATATTAATTGTGTTATTTGACTAATCGATTGTGCGTTGTGGTAATATTAACTATAAAAATATAGTGGTATAGATTATTATTCTTATAAAATGGATAAACATCACAGCGGAGTGTATTGTTCATACAGAGACTGTCCAAATAAATTTTATTCGGAAAGAAAAATAAAGCTCTTTCGATTTCCAAGGTATGAGAGTATTTAATTTAATATCCCGGCCTATGATAAAAGAAATTTTAAAGTTTTTTTATTAACTTTGGTGCTACAAATTATTATCAAAATTCTCACTTGCATAGGTGTATATTGTATTCCCTTTGATAATAAATAAATTAAGAATTATTTGTGTTATCTAAAAACGTGTTATCTAAAAACGTATTTATTAATTAATCTCCCAAGAGTAATGACTATTTATAACAAATCATAGGAATGTACATATAGGTATTTAATAAATACATAAATATATATTATATTCGATTATGATTATTGTTTTAATTCATATGGCGCAGTTTTAAAGATTTAGTGGAAATTTCCAACAATACTAGATCCGGCAATAGAAATTGTTCTTGTCCCCGAGTCAACAGTGCAATTTGGTAGGAAATTCAGAAAATATTTTAAACTGGCAACATCGCGGCCATACCAAGTTAAAGGTCCAAGGTCATTGACGACGGAGCTGAAAATCGTTTGATGTTTTGCCAGGGTTCGTATCTGTTCTCTTTATAATCTGTGCTGAAATGTGAAAACAATTCAAAAGGTACCAAAGAGCATATCATTAACGTTATCTTTAATCATAAGCTAAATATTTTTTTGTTTATTTCATTTCTTGAAACTGTTCACATCACTGCGTGAAATTTCCTCTAGTTGAAGAAAAATCAGCCACCTTGGCTTCAAAAAGCGATTTCCAAAACGTATTTTATTTTGCTAGTCCTAAGTTTGGAAAAGGAAAGCAAATAAATTAGTATTTCTTTGGATTTTTTAAACATTTATTCGTATAAGGAGAATCAACAATTTGAAAATTCAACATTTCTCGGATTCCCGGATGAAATGGCCAAAAGAGGCATATTAATGCCACTCGTTGGGCAACCATAACAAGAATAGAAACAAAGAAGTGGGTCGCCCACAAATCTCTGAAATGGTGGAGGAACTCACCATGACAGAGGCAAGCGAAACAGTTCATATTAGCACTCGCCAAAATTTACAGCAGAGCTATATGAAAGGTTCAGTTTCCACACTACTATACTTTTTAAAAAGAGAAGAAAAGGCTTGAGAATGTAATCTAGAGCTTAGAGGACCACAATAGATATGAAAAGGTTGCAGTGGAGTAGGCCAAAAGCCACCTCACAAAATCTATCTATCTATCTAGAGTTCCGTCAGCGGAATTATGATTTTAAAATTAGAATTCCGCCTTTCGGCGAATGTTTATATGACGTATCTAGAACGCCGAAAATGCCAATTTATGTAAGCTCGGCGTAGTTATTCACTTATAATATATCCTTTCCGCCGCTCAACGACGGTGTTTTATGATTAAATTCCCTTCAACAGCGATTTAAGGGTTATTTTAGTACGAATATTTTATTTACATTTATTTATATTTCCTTCCCCTTCTTCAAATACACAATGTAAGGGTATGATCATACATAAATGTGTTGATAATTTCATAGCTCCACCTGAGGCACTTGTAAAAATAAGAATACTAGCAGAAAACACATAAAAATACGGATCTACCTAAACTGTAGCAGCTTTTTTAAATAGCATACAGTTACGATTTTAACTATAGTCTGTTTCTTATTGTCGACAGCACGCGAAAAGGTCACAGATGCTAGTCAGGTAGTAAACCATAAGCGTCACCGTTCATCTAAGGAATTTATTTACGAGAATTTGCCTGACATAGGGCGAAAAACTTTGTGGAAAATATTACACAAATTAAATTTTACTTGGGAAAAGCAAAATCGCAAATCAGTGCTAATCGACAACGAGCAAATAATATGTTGGAGACGACAGTATTTACGAGATATCCGAAAATACAGACAGGAGGGAAGACAAATCTATTATCTAGATTCTAGATATTTCAAAATGTAATCAAATCAGGTGATCTAAGGCTAGTTTCACAATCTTTTCCAATCTTTGAATTTAAATGTGAGACTGATAAGTAGTTTTGAGGTTGAAAAAATGTGTGCTCTATTCTGTTCACTTTGAAAATTACTTGTCAAAAATATCGCTGATTAAATGGGTATTGGAATAATTTCCGACGGACTATATTATATAAAAAAACACAACAAACTAGATCTAGTTTGGATAAGATAATTAATGCAAGATACCTTCCTGTATCTATAATATAACACTACATATTCGAGATATTTGAGTTAGGTGAGACCTTTTCCGCTAATGTGTCTGTGAGTATCGAAAATGCTTACAGCGAAGACCTACACGATTTGACCAAATTACAAGCAAAAGCTATGCAAGCAAAAAATATATTGAAGACATAGGCTCTTAGCGAAAGACAACAGCTACAGAAATAACAGAAATGGTACAAAAAATGCACCCTAACCATAAGACGACAAGACTAGTTAAAAACTTTTTTCTCGTTTTCAATTTCCTCCAATTAGGTAATAGTATATTGTTTCTTAGAATTCAGACAAGTAATTTGTTTGTAAGACCTTTGGACGGACGTTAGCTCAACTTTAGTTCACCGGTAAACTGAACATCAGATCTAAATAGAACCTGGCCAACCAAACACATTAGATCCGCCAAATATACACTGTTCCATAACCACCTATTTTCATTGAGTACCTACCTCTATTAATAACTTTTTCAGATTCCATAGAAATGTCTACAGTTTGGATTTTATTTTCAAGCTTTATTTGAAAAACCCTATTTGAAATTACATTTTCTTTACATTTCCTCTAAATATGCTCACTTTACTGTAGGTACACTTTATAGTCAGAAGTAGGCAGATGGAAATACCAGATATAACTCACGGGTCCATTTGGACTATTAGAGAGTAGGCAGATTAAGGACAGGAAACCATACCTACTGAATGCCAGCATTTCCAACCTTCTTCTCATTCTAGAATATGACTCCAAAGAGGGAGCCGAAAGGACGGAAAGCAAAATTAAACTCCAGGGAACTTAGCAATTTGGAATATAAATATTTTCCATGAAATTTCTGGGATTGCTTCTTCTCTGGTCTATTTGAATCTTTTTATCACTCTTTTATTAGCTTCATCTGTATGTGGATGTATTATATGATACCTAACCTAATTTTCCTTGACAGCCGAACGTCAATTTTCATTCACATCTTAAATCTATTTTTAAATATGGACACCTACTAATGAATTTAAAAAACCAAAAAGGATGTTTCCATTGTGGGTCGAACTAAAGAGTGGAACATTATTTTTAACTTTTTATCAATAAAATTATTGATTATATTTTAATCCTGACTTTTGTATAAAAATATAACTATAACAAAGCACATCCTTTCTGTAATAAAAAAAAATTATTTTTAGTTTTTTCTCTAGTTTTTTTTTATTTTAGATATATAATTTATTAAAAATTGAAATAAAAATAATAAAAATTCATTTAAATATTATCGACATCCGAATACCAAAATATTCAAAATAAAAAATATAACAGAAATAGATTTTTAAAAATTAGAAAAAAAATCAATGAATTTTTAAGAATTTTTACACAAATTTAAAAATAGGATGATACTTATATCAAGCATATTAAAAACACAAAAACCACTGTAATGAATAGATCAATCGCACTCCCAATAAAGGTTCCTATATCGGATTTAAAGAAAGATCAAGCCTTTTTAATGTGTCAAACAATAAAGCACTGTTTACCCCCTGCCGTGCAAAACACGATAATCCAAAATACCAAAAAGTCACACTCCGAGCATATCACAATATCCATATATGTTAACCCCAAAAACAAAAGTGCAACAAAACACTATAACATTAACTCTACGTGAATCTAACCTAAAAATGAAGCGTCTGGAAGTCTGAAAGGGCGTGTCTATAGCGCACTATAAGGATTAAACTCCACCTAGTGAAGCTAAAAACAGGTTGCAGGATAACGGAGAGCCAATGAGAAGGTCGATAGGCGGGGTTATTTTGAAGCTTCGCTGAACGGTAGCGTAACCTACCGGTTGAAAGACTAAACCACAGTCCTAAGTGTACTATTATATGATTATTCTTCATTATAGTGCCTACGTTCGTAGGTAGTAGATGGTTGGTTAACAAACGGTCAATTTCCCTACGTAAAAAAACGACATATGCACTCAATTTCGTATAATTTGGTTTCGGGCTCGATCTTCAAATAGTTTTTACTCAATTATAGTGTGGATTACACCTATTATCATCATTCAGTGCGCTAAATTGCTTTGGTTGTTTCAAATTAACGTTATTAACTTTTTAAACTGTTCTTATTATCAACGTTTATCGTTTTCTCACCTTTTTTTTTCGGCTTAGTGCTAGTGATTTGACTTAGTGGTTTTAGTGAAACTTTTTCAAGACGTCTCCTAACTTCAGCAAAGTGGATAACAAACCCTTCACGACGTTGAATTTTACGGATTTGGGTTCCCCTTTCGGGGGACCCAACGAAGATCCTCCGGGCACCCCTACGATGGCCGGGGATGGTCATATCGGACCGCCGACACCTCATGAATCCAACAATTCGACACCTGTTTCGAAAAGTGCTTTTATCGAGCTGCAGCAGCACGGATATGGACCCTTGAGGACCTCTTATCCACACCACTTCAATTCGCCGGCGGGAAATGCACATTCTGGTCCGACGGGGGGCCATGATACTGGGTTTCCAAGTCCCAGGGGTGGTTTAGGTGGATATCCCTTTCCCCCTATGCAACAACATTCGTATACGGGTTACCATTTGGGTTCTTACGCTTCTAATTGTCCACCTTCTCCAAAAGATGACGGTAAGTTATTATTTTTAAATTTCAAATATGGAGCTGCTTGAAAAAACATAAATCCAATTAATTAATAATGACAAATGATTAAAATAGATTTTTAATCAATTTAGGTATATGAATAATAACGGACTATGAAATTTAACAACTGTCGGGGCATATAGCCCGAGTAGTAGTTGTTGTTTCTCTGTTCTTCTTTGAAAAGTATTTTTCAAAAAGATGGTATGGCTTTATAATAGTATTAAACTATTATCTTTGACAACTATTGATAACACGCTTTGCTAAAATGACAATTTTTACAGGAAACTTTAAATAACTACACAAATTTACTTATCAAAGTCAACTGAATAATAATTTAGCTTTTGATTTGTTTTTTATTCGTAAAACACTTCTTCTTGGATGACAAAAATTATGTGATAACTTAACAATTCTTCGTTGAAAGCATTGCTGTTTTAACACATACGTTGACATAATGCTATATATCACCGAATAATATTATAAGGTGTTCGGTGATATCGGTTTCGGTCAATATTAATGGATTCAGCTGAATAAGTCTTGTGCATTATCCTTCACCAGCACTAACTAATCACTATTGAAACACGCATTTGAGCTATAGAAATTGACTTCTGTAGAATATTTATTGCTTAGACTTAATTAGATAGATGATAAAAAGAAGATACTAGATAATGCATAGATATTGTCAGAAACAAAAGTTTTTGATGGCAAAAAATGATGGTAGAAAAATAATATGAAGAAAAAGCTTAGTAAACCAAAAATAAAGTCTGATAAGATTATAATCAACATTCTTCTTCTTTTATCTTCTTCAAGTGTTTTAGCGTTCACATTTTTAAGCTTTATGTTTAAGTTTTTTGGTTATTTTCAAATTTGTAATTGGCCCTTATTTGCTTGAATAATGGTGAGAAATTCTTTAAATTAGCGACATAAATTGAGGATTCCTTAACCTCCTTTAAAATCTTTATTGAATTTAGGAGAAAAACTGCTGCTGCAAAAAAAGAGCAGATGTTAAAACTTATAAAATACCATGAAAATGAAGAATTCCTTTTTCATTAGTTATTTGTAATTATAAGATTTCAAAGGTATTTTATTTCCAAAAATCAAACACAAAATTTTGTTATATTTTGCAACCTACGCTAGATGCATCAAACATAGATGTCCGACGGCTCAAAGGAGTTATTTAAATAAAAAAAAAATTAATTTGAAATCTGATATAAAGTAAATTATCCGTAAAACAGTTCCAATATGAAACCTTTCATAATTGGATTATAATTCCGTCGGTAATGTCACTATATTCGAATAACAGTTTTACTTACTGTGGTTGGTCTCGGATTCTTGTGTTTAATGAGATTTTATTTATCCACACTTTTTAATAATAATATTTTTTTTATTTTGTTAAAATCAATGATGCCTACAGATTATGATATTCAATATATTTTACATAATCCAATGAGGAAAGTAAAGACACAGGTTGATAACTACAACACTACCTACATCCAGGATTATGATGTTACTGAGAGATTCTCGGAGAGATCAACAGATAAATTATAGTGAAAAGGACACATTATAAATACCTGGGAAAATTTTAAAATTGTATAAATGACAAACAATTGGTTATTTATCTTGTTCTTTGGTCTAACTAAAACTGGAAACAAAATTGAAGCATATAAAAAAGAAGTTAAAGAGTACCATAACTGTTCAAAAAATTCACTTTTACAAACTTTTAAGAAATGGGAAACGTTTCAGAGGTAAAGTTGAATAAAGGAAGGAAGAATAGAGAATGATCCTAGTTAAGATATTACAATAAAGCTTGAATTTGATGAAAAATACGAAAAAAGCCGCTTGACAAAAAAATGTGTTGTCCATTCACAGTAGATGTGGTGAAATGTGATGAAATATTTTTCCTTACTTACTTACTTATAGATTTCCTTACTGTAAGGCAATGATATTGGTACTTTTCCCTTGATTTCTTTGGCAATACTTCTAATGAAGCAGTATTTACTGCCTAAACCATCGCTAGAGGAGTCTCAGAAATAGAAAATGCATCATCACTTATCATTCCATTTTCGACAGTTTGACCATTCAAACTTAATACGATTCCTTAGTAACCCAAGTAATTTTATTACGAATTATAAAGCACCCTTTTATGTGAATAAAATTATTCGCGACTTTTTTAAAATTTGCGGAAAAATAAAAAAAAACAAATTCCTGGACCCTGTGTTGCAGCTCTCACAATAGTCCAGGAAAGTTAGGTTTTTCCTACTCTATAAACAAGGTACTATTATTGTTTGTAATTCCAACAATATTATAGTCTACTAGGAATGGGATCCAGTAGAGTTCCCCCCCCCCCCCGAAGCGGTTGTATTTGGATAACCTAGCTCTTTTTTGCTTTTTTTCGGTAATGTTGTTAATGAAACGCGTTTGGTGTTACTTTTTTTGTGATATTGGGGAACAAATTTGACTACATTCAACTAAAATACTAGCTACACATTTATCCACATTTAGTTGTATCAT
>CAJUYI010000673.1:94196-110338 GCA_910591695.1 Galerucella pusilla | reverse complement strand
AAGTAGTATCATCAACAATTTTGTATAGTATCTTTTTACGGAAAACATTCACTAGTGCTAACCCCCTTCTTCAATTCACTACCTGAGGAAAGTCTTGAGAATCAGGTTCTATTGCTTGACGGAATTTTGCTGTTATTTGTCATTTTTATTTGGTGTTGAGAAAGTTGTGAAGGTTTCATTTCATAAGAAATCCTTTCAATTGTGGGCAAATTTACATCAAATTTGACAAGCATAATAAGCGAAAAACTAGTATGAAAATTTTACCGGAAAATTTTTATACAGTTGGCAACATTTGCAAAAATTATTCTTAAATTTACTGAGGTACTCGACCGTTCCCGTTCTTTAAAGTCGATTTGATTTTTTACTACTTTAATATAACCATAATTATAATATAATTTATAGATATTACGTGTTAAATAATGTCTAATTACGATTAAAATAACTAAATATCTTTTTATCAGAAGCACAGGTGCCAATAATTATAGTTTTCATTAATTACTGTCATGATAAATCACACCAATTAGATTAATTTGTAGATATATTTTGTAAATTTAATTTTGGCTCATACTGTAGTCTTTTTATACTTTATATATTGTGAAAACCATTGAAAATTCTTTGGGTTCACTTCTAACCTGCCCAACCCATAATTTTCTCCGTTTTCAATCATTTTAGGGGTAGTTATCGGTCCTTATTATGCTTCTTTTCCAATGTATATCAACAAATTTATCGTAACTTATCTGATAACAAACTAAAACTATATGCGATTCCCCGTTCAACAGCGTATAAAGGTGTACTGTTCTATGACGTCACCGCAGTAATTTTTAGTTGGCGTTTTCGCACGCGCTCAAATATTATTAATTTCAAAATCTTCTAACATCTTTAAATTTAAAAATTAGAAAAAAAAATCCTTTTGTGGATCTATGCAAGATGTATGAATTGTATTTTATTTTGACTTAAAATATTTCATTGACAGTTTATTTGAATTCTAACAGCAGTGAGAACCGCCAGTGATCCACATTGTGCTAATCCGTATTTAAGCTGATAGTAAAAGGAATACACATACATACAAATATATTTCTTTTGTCTGAAATATGATCTTTTTTATTTACAGACAAATGTTTGTCGTTGGACAGGCCGTCGGGTGGTGGCAAAGGTAAAAAAATGCGAAAACCTCGTACGATATATTCAAGTCTTCAATTACAACAACTAAATAGGAGGTTCCAAAGGACACAGTACCTGGCCTTACCAGAAAGGGCAGAGTTGGCGGCTAGTTTGGGCCTAACACAGACTCAGGTAAACTTTTAATTAATCTTATTAATTTTTTAAACGAAATGTAGGCGATTATTCAATTTTTAAATTGATTCTCAGAATCATATACGAGATGTTCGTATGGTCGTGAGTCAGAAAAGACCTCACATCTTCTATCAAGAATACTTATTTCAAGAATATTTTAAATTTATGTTGTCCTTTTAAGAAAACAATTAGCGATATATCATCAAATATTCCTTTATTTTCAATATAAACTGAGTAAAACCGCCTATACAAGATCTTTCACTCTCTCTTTTCATTTCCTTCTGTTCCTCGCCTTGTTTTCTCAGTCCCTAACTCCCACTGTTCTCAGGTCTCTCCTAACCTCTTCCAACCATTTTTTCCTTGGTCTTCCTCTTCTCTCTTTACCACCTTCTTCACCTTTTAGCACTCGTTTTACCCATCTATCTTCCGTAATTCTACCTATATGTCCCAACCATATCGCTCACTGTACTTCAATTATATGCTTATATAATTCTGGGAGTTCTTTGTTTGTTCTTCTTCTGTAGATTCCATCTTCCTTAATTCCACCATAAATATTTCTGAGCCTAACCGGCTACGCATTGCTGGTACAAAAATTTGTCACGTTTATTAAAAAACTATAAAATTCGTGGGATCAATTGCAATGATCATTGAGGCGTTCCATACTTGATAATCACTCTGTATTACAAAATAGGACAATTTCAATACAGTTTAGTGCAAAATATATGAATTAAATATTAAATTTTTAACTTCAACACATTTTATGTGTGGTCCAATTTATTTTATTCAAATTTAGTTGTTGATTTGTACATAAAAATGTCATTGTTTGCTTCTGATAAATTATTGATTTAAATAGAACAATTTGTTATAAATAATAGCGGTTGTAAAAAATGCTTTTCCGCCTAATATAAGATCTCTTGAAGAATCTTAAATAAACGTAATAAGAAAATGTGTGTCGCACAGTTAACACTTTGTCTTTTTATTTATCGTATACCAAAGGCAATGAGGATTTACAATATAATTCACCTATTCAACAGTGAATAAAAGCTTTTTATTTATGTTGAACTTATAGCTATGCAATTTAAAAGTAATTTATTTGATTTATTTCAATAAACAGGTGTTTTATCCACTATAGAGTTCTCATTATTACCTCCGAGCACCTATGGTTTAGCAGAACCGTCGTTTTCGTTTTACCAACAAATTCAAAGCACTATGGCATCATTAATTAGACCATATTGAAAAGTGGAAGATCATTCATTTTAAGATAGATTTGTATTTCGTTCAATCAGAAGCTATAATGTATAATAATTGTTCTTCGTAAATATATTTTTTTTATTGGTGAACCATTTTACCTATTTAAAGCACGCCCAGCGTGTTTAAATCGAACTTTAAAACACGCGCGTGTTTTAAAGTTACCGTGGCAACATCAACAACTCGAGAAACGAAGTCTAAATCTATGATTTAAACTGACAGGAGTAGTTTGTAACGTGAAAACTTTTATTCGAACAATATTCAACAATGTCAAATTTATAAATTAAAATGGAAAGTGCCGTTGGTATTGTTTGAAATATTGATATTTCGATTTTTCAAATCTTAGGAAATTGTATTTAAATTAATACTATTGACATTCACAGAACTGAATAAGGTTGAACTTCCATCAAAATACAAATTAGCTTATGTTTTTCTCATTTCCATGACAACGCAAGGTATACATCGTATACATCAATATACATATATCACGAATTCAACCATTTGACATTTAGTTCTTATTTCCATCTATGATTTCCATTTCTTGTTGTTGTAGTAGTTATAGATCAGTATTTATAATTTCAAATTGCCCAATAAAAAAAAATAGCGTAAAGTATTCGTGGATAACTGGTCTTTAAAACACTTGCTCTATTTCGCCACCTATATTTCAATATACCTACTATTATGTACGATGTAAAATAAAATCGCAAACTCTTGCTATCTGGCCACATTGCTCAAAATCTGATGGACCAATTGATGACCAATTGAGTCGAAAGGTAAAATGTTAATCTCAGTAACCTTTACTCGGATGAGTAATGTTGCTGTAGTGGAAATCCAATGAGTCATTAATTGAACACAACAAACGAGAATAATATTATACCGAAAACAGACCATTTTCACTAGATTTTAATTTATTTCCACTTTAACGTTTCAAATATTTAATATTTCAAAATGTCACAATTAGGTGATGATACTGACTAGAATATTAATGAAATTATAGATGAAATTATACTAAAAAATGCTGTTTGCAGTAAAAAGTTTGCGTGGAAAGCATTTATGGTCTTTTGTAATGATAGAAAGTATCAATTAGATGGGAATCGAACAGTGGAAAAAATGGCGTTATTCAACAAAATGAATGAAAATTGGTTGTTTTCTTTCCACGCTTATCTCTGAAACGAAAAAGTCTAAAATTTAAGTGTCCTGAAAAAATTTAGTTTGTGAACTCGTATTAAAACAATTCAAAAGCTTAATTCCAAAAGTCTAAGCATAAAACCAACCACCGTAAAATAATTATCACAAAAAAAATACTAATTATGTCAAAAAAGACACCGATACCGAATGTAGTTGTTGATCCTCGCCGTTGATTATACAATTTTAGTACCAGCCGGCTATGAATAAATGGCCCGAATTCACTTTCTAACGCGTTTTTAAATGATGTTCCAGTGATATAACTGGAATAATTTTTAGATTATACAAATCGTAGTGTATGTTTTAACTTTAAAATATACAAAAAAATGAATATAAATGTAATCGTAGATAGAAACGGTGCCGAAACGTTGAATTAATTGTCATTAATGTCTACCATTTGGTTGGATTTGAATTGAAGAAAATATAAGTTTGTTTTTTTACTTTTACAAAAATAATGCAATTTGCTTAGTTCGACCCTTCTTTATTCATTCAATTTCCATTCATGAACAGACGGAAAATTGTAATACAAGATCGTCCAGAGGCTATATTTTTACCAAATTTAAATAGCACAATTTTTTGTTAAAAATAAAAATATCCCCATTAAAAATATCCAGAATGTAATGCTGTCTATATAGGTCAAACATTAGAAATTTTGAAATTCGACACAATGAGCATACAGATTAATACAACCAACATTATGCAAAACATCCACTTGACAACGAGCATTCATTAGCACCAAACACAGAACTGAAAGAACTAGAAATTAGAAGATACTTAAGAGACCCAAAATATGAAGTCATCTCCACAATATGAAGTAGTCAATGAAAAGACGAATCTAGGGAGCTCTCCATTATTAAATTGTCTTTTTAAGTAACAATTTTATTGTAATAATCAGTAGATATAGTTTTCTTTGGTTTCCTATATCATTGCACAGTTATACTGATCTTAAATGGGAAAAAGTTATCCAGGATATCCCCATAGGGCTAATAAATATACCATCATACCATCTTGTGGCATGTCCCAGGATTTCTAACCAGCATTTATTTTCGTCGTGTTATATTTTAAGGAAAGGTCACTGCACATTCTGTCACATTTGGGAGAAAACTTTACGTAGAGGGAAAGAGAAATATATCTATGTATTCGCCTGGCTTTGTTTGCTCAAGCTCCACAACTCTTGAATCAGTTGTAAGAGTGTTGAATTCAATCCATAGAGATACTAAAGATGGATGCAACAAGCCAAACAAGCCAGCTCGGAGCCCATCAGCGTCTAAGAGAGAGAGATAGGAAGTCAGAGGATGGTCGGAGGCTCAGGCTGTCTTTCTCCAATAGAGCAAATGCTGTATACACAGACAAAAGCAGAGAAGCCTCTGATCGTCTGTTTCTTTCACTCTCATCGGAGTTCAGACGAACATTCCCACTTACACAGTGGCCTATGGCTTGTTGCCTCTATCTGTATTACCTCTATGATCGATTATATATTATTTTTACTACTCATTTAGTTGGAAAAATGTTAAAATGTTGAATGTGTGTCTTAATCCACATACATTTCATTTAAATACCAAATATATAGTAGAAGAGACTAATTTATTATCGTTCTTTCACCATAGATTCATCTACAGCACAATGAACCATAAAAAAAGACCAATATGGGCGTGTACATTTATAATTTGTTATATAGCAATCATCTATACAATCAATGACAAAATAACTTACAGCATCTCTCGTATTACGTTAAAACCCATTACGATTAAAAAAGAAACTATACGAAAACAGAATTGAAAACAAATAATACATCAACAAATGTAGCTACTGTTTCTCTTCACCATCATTAAACCATTTGCCCAAGACCTCTGAAATACCAACCATAAGAGTATAATAAAAAAAACCCGCTTCTAGTTCATTATTAATTAAAACAATTAGTAATGGTTGTCTTAAGATAGGCATAACAGCTTCGCAATTTCGAATTTCATGCTCACTATTACTGATTCGATACATATTATTACAAAAATTGTTCTTTTTGCGGTAATCACTACGTATATGTACGTTGTTGTACACAGTCGTGGTAGAGATTGTTAAGAGAAACAGATCATCGCCCTATACACTTCTCAAATAATTTATCTTCCTCACATCCTGTAGAAAGTTACGCAGTCTGTGTATGTATTAAATCATTTTACCGTTGCTTAAGTTAATAATAAATTTTACAACAATATTAACATAAAATATGGTTTATTTGATGACTACTAATTATATATTCTGTCAGAATTATTTTTTTCCACTTAGTTTGTTTCTTATTTAAATTGCTCACAGTGCTTCATTTTGTCATTTCAGTCCAAAATATAGAAAAAAGTTCTCTACGTTTTTCACAGTTTCCTGTAAATACGGCCGAAGCCGGTCTATAAATGATATTGTCTTTCCGAATTGCAAACTAAAATGGTTGGTGTTGATCATTTTGATAAAATGGCTAGACACCTCTTGTGGGGTTGCGCCGCATAAATGCTTTCTAGATCCGCTTTCTGGGGTGGATCAATCCCCTTCATTTCATTATTTTCTTGCTTATTTTTTTCCATAGTCTCCTATCCCTCGTTTTTTCTTTCCATCTATCATTCTCAAATCCTCCTCCACCTCCTTCAGCCACTTAGATCTAGGTCTTCCTTGCCTTCTCCTACCACCTGGTTCCCACTGTAGCATTGAGCAAGTGACTGCTCACTCTCCTTCTCTCCATACATGTCCGAGCCATTTTATTATTTGTCTCTTTATTGGAACTTTAGTTCTTTACGCCAGGTTATGTTTGAGCGACCAGGGGTCGCGACGCAAAACATCTGACCGTTACGCGTTACGTTACGCTGCGTTATGTTACATTGCTTCGTTATGTGCCTTGCTTTTGCGTGCTTAGGCCTCCTTAGTCTGTCTTTCGTTTACGAAGCAGCGATTCATAATAATAAATATGCTCCTGCCCGGATTCGAACCCGGGCCGCCCGCGTGCAATGCGAGCATTCTACCACTGAACCACCGATGCTATATTGAAATTCTATGCAAAGCTGGTATTCGCAGTGCTGGTGATCTACTTGAATTTGTTGGGATACATTTTTACTATTATTTCCATAATTGTTTTTGCGCGATTAAGGGGTCTAGCACATTTACTTTTCGAAATACAGGGTGCTGAAATTTTGAAAACTTGAATGTTTTAATTCGATAACTTTAAAATGGATGGATAAATTGATTTGACATTTGGCAGGTTGTTTTTAAATGTAAAAGGGCATATTTTGAAAGAAATTGTAGTTTGTGCAACTAGTGTGGATATATGATGGCCATATCGCACGAGGACGAAGTTTGAGCACGACGCCGTAGGCGGAGTGCTCAATCGTTCAAGTGCGATATGGACAATCCACACGAGTCGAACAGCATATTTTTTCTACGACCCACTTAAGAAAAAATCTAGAAAATAAAAATTCCTATAAACTGTAATATAACTTCAAATTAAACATTTCACAATTAAATTTTATGTTTTTACTAATTTTGTGGTAAACGTACAGTTCTTGAATGTCCAATTTGTATAATGCTACGGTTTCATTTTTTAAATATACGATGCTGTTATTAGTTGATGTTGCCAGTCGGACTCCCTCATGAATTATTTAAGAATAAAATTAACAATAAAAAAAAACTTCCTCGGGGGGAATTTAACCCGGGTCTACTGCGTGAGAGTCTGGTATGCTTATTACTCAACCACCAAAGAATATGCAAATTGTTTATCTATAACGTCAGATGTATTACATAACTTTTGCTTAAAAGGAACTAAAGTTCCTACCGTGTGTCCCGCGACACGTTCTACCTTTTTTCTGTTTACTATATCTTCTCCGTTCATTTATCTCAGTATTTCATGATTCATACGTTGCCTGTATTCATTGTCGTCGGTTTTTATTGGCACTAGAATTGTTCTCATTATTTTTCGTTCTAATATCCTCAACTCCTCTTCATCTCTTTTTGTCATTGTTATCGTTTCTGCTCCATTCATTATCACAGGTCTTATTATTGTGTTGTTAATGTTAAATTTAGTGTATCTTGTCAATAGATTGCTTTTCAATAGTTTCTTATTGGCATAGTATACCCTATTAGCAGCTATTATTTTTTCGTCTATCTCTGATCTTCGTTTCCCCTTACTGCTGATCGTGACTCCCAGATATTTGAATTTTTCCTCTTCCTCAAATTCATATTCCCCTATTTTTATCATTTTGTTTTCACACTGCTTACCAACTCTCATTATTTTTGTTTTGTTTCTATTTATTTTTAATACCATTTTTCCCCTTCTTTTGTTAATTCTAGTAGCATTTGTTTCATGATATTCCTTATTTTCCTTACTATCACTATGTCGTCTGCATATGCGACTATTTGGCCCCCGCTCGTTCTTAAATTTCCCTTGTTCACATTTCTAAGAACATGCTCCAGAGCCAAATTAAATAGTGTTGTTGATAGACCGTCACTCTGTCATGAAACAAAAATAAATGCAATGGAAATTAAACGTTTAAGGAAAATAGTAAAACGAAATGGGACAAAGTAAAGAACGAAGTTAACAGAAGCATAACTAATCAAGACCCAATAATATCAAATATTAAAAAAAACAATTAAACTGGTTTGGACACCTAGTAAGAATGAAGATAGATAGAATTACGAGAAAAGTTATAGATATGGAATCAAGAAAAAGACAAAGAGGAAGACCCAGGAGGAAATGGATATACCAGATTGAAAAAATTAGAAAGAACATAAGAAAAACATTAGCCAGGGACAGAAAAGAATGGAAAAAATGGGTACAGGAAGAACTCCAATCCGACACCTGAGAGGGCATAAGGATAAGAAAAAAAAAAGAATTGCAAACTAAAATGGTTGGTGTTGATAATTTTGATAAAAGGGAATCAGTTCTTCACCATCACCACATTTATTTCACTGTTTTTTTGTATTACTTATAAAGAGTATACAAGAAGATAGCTATAATGTGTATTTATAAGAAATTTATGTCTTTATGCTACTCGAATCAAACTCTCAATAAATATAAGATAATACCGTTTAAAACCCGGTTTAATCTTTTAATCGTACTATAATTATTGCGCGCAAAACGATTTCATAGCTTGCAAGTTCTGGTGTAAAAGGAATGATGAATGTACATAGAATCTGCGAAAAATCTTCATGGGGAATTGGATCAAAAATAATTATTCTTAATAATTTCCATTTCCATCCAAGTGGAAAATTTAATAACGCAAAAATGAAAAAATTTAAATAAATGAAACACAAAAGTTGCAGAAACCAGCGGAGAAATGTCAAAATGTTACCTGCTGAATTAATTTTAAACGCGGAAACAGTGAGCACTTTTGCCATCATATAAAATTTAATTAATGTTAAATTGAGCTAGTTTGAATTTGATATTTAATTATCCAACGAATTATATTTCGTTTGAAATCAATTACAAAATGTGTCTATATATTTATATTGTTCAATAGCAAATGAATGACATAATACAAAGGCACTTTGTCACGTGGAAACCGGTTTTTATAATGGATGAGCTTATAAATCATTATTTTTGTTGAGCTCAAAAAACTTTAATGTGTCTAAATATTATGGTATGATTTTTTCAAAATTGTTTTACGTTTAAAATAGAATAGAATCCTTCTTTTGGAATGGTCTTACATAACTAAATATCTGTATTAGTCTTGACGACTTACAATTTTTTTCAAAGAATTTTTCACAGGAATGACAGCGTTGAATGTAGATCAGCCTCATTTTTTAAATCGAATCTAGACGAGTTGGCCTTTTCTGATTTGGTTTTGCGAAAGTGAAACCTGCAATTGCGAACACCCAGTATGGATATGTAACTATTATCTCGTGCAGAATTCGTAGAAGAATTCTTTACTGTCATTTGTATTCTCTTTAGATAAGTATTTTTACTGTTCCATGCAACTCTGGTTGAAAAAGACATTCTATTTGTACTTTAAGCCTAATATGTAAATCTAGGATTGTGTTGGTAAAATTGGAAAAATAATGGGCAGGGACGGAGTATTGTTATATGTCGAAATTAGACCACACACTAAGTGAATTGTTTTTACATAAAATTGACATTTTATTCAGTATTTTTATACATTCATAAAAACTGAAGAACAATATAGAAAAAGTTATCTTCTGTAAGTTCCTTGTGGCATTACTTATTCTTTTTTCTCTTATTCTTTTGGGAATAATAATAATATTATTGATTGTCTAGTTGTCATATTTTTTCGTTGTGTCAGATAGGGACCAAAAATTATTTTGTTGATTTTATTACTAGTTAATCTTGACAACGGTAGCTGGAACGCTACCGAAACGTCGAAATAAAAAATAAAAAACATTATTGTGGTTTGATTCCCAAAAGAATAAGAGAAAAAAGAATAAGTAATGCCACAAGGAACTTACAGAAAATGAAATATTAATATTTCGATTTTTCAAATCTTAGGAGATGGTATTTAAATTAATACTATTGACAATCACAGAACTCAATAAGGTTGAACTTCCATCAAAATACAAATTAGGCCCGGTTGTAGATGCATAGTTCAACTGTGGCTCTGCGTTAAACCGAGTTTAATTGCAAATTTTTGTTGTAAGTACGTCAGTCACTACTGATCTGTGGTTCAAATAGAAGTTTACGTGAACGGTCCTCGAAGGGAGTTCAAAGGCGGTTCAAGAGGGTTTTGGCATTCGACGTTGAGTTGTTAACCTTAAAAAGTGAGGTTGAATATCTGATAATTCATTATTTCAATGAAAATGAACGAATAGGCAATGAAAAGGTCTTACGGTATATCAAACGGATTTTTCTTTCTATACGCATATAATTCCTAAAAAATATTTCAATTTATACTCTAAAATTTGGCTTATTTTTTTGTTTCGATATTGCTAATACACACCGTTCCGAAAATGGGATGATATTGATGTTCATTTTGACTCATTTCATGGAAATTTACAATTCAACTTATAACAAACAGTGTCAAAACATCTCGTAACATCTCTCGACCTTGAAGATTTACAGCGCTGTTACCGCTAACATTTTTGTACAGAATAAGGCCATAAGGATATTAAAATATTCTCTTCTTTCGAACTGAAATTTGTTGATCGTTTTTTATTTGCCTTACCGATGGTAATTCTCAATCAACACTGTCAGTCAACGATCAAGTTTGGCATGGGACATTAAAATTTCAGATGAAAAGCGTAGTTCAGTGCAACCAACGTGACCTGAACGGCGTTCAACCAAACTAATGTTGATCTTGCACTCTACAACGAAAACCAAAATGAACTCGGTTCAAAGTGACTGGCAACTCAGTTAAACTAACGTTCACCTGTGACATCTACAACCGGCCCTTAGTTTATGTTTTTCTCATTTCCATGACAACGCAAGGTATACATCATATACATCACGAATTCAACCATTTGACATTTAGTTCTTATTTACATCTATGATTTCCATTTCTTGATGTTGTAGTAGTTGTAGACCAGTATTTATGATTTCAAAGTGCACCAATAAAAAAAATAGCGTAAAGTATTCGTGGATAACTGGTCTTTAAAACACTTGCTCTATTTCGCGCGTGTTTTAAAGTTACCGTGGCAACATCAACAACTCGAGAAACGAAGTCTAAATCTATGGTCCAAATCATGTCTAAATGACAATTTTTTCATTATTGATCTGACACGAGTAGTTTGTAACGTCAAAACTTTTATTCGAACAATATTTAACAATGTCAAATTTATAAATTAAAATGGAAATAGGTTGAGAAAAATTTTGGGAATTACCAAATATATGGAAACACTGGAAGAATACGACCAGACAAATACATGGGAAGAAATTCATAAAAGAACCATCAGAAAAAGTAACGAATGAACTGCTCTCAATGAGCAGGAACAAACTACGCACCATAACGGGGCTACTTACGGGACACTTTCCCACAAAGGAGCACCAACACCAACAAAATAGGGCTGTATAACGGAGACCTTACATGCAGAAGATGCAAAAGGGATACCGAAACAGCTCTGCATATACTATGCAACTGTGAGTCGCTGGACCACAGAAGGCAGCAACTGTATGGCAAATGGCAGAACCCAAATGACTCCAGAAGACTTCTACAACCAACCAGCAAAGAACCTGTATGAGCTAATACAGGGAACGGAATGGCTGAATAGGTTCTAGTCAGAACACTAGTGCCCAATTTCACCAATGACAATATTGGGTATTTTCTATCATGTTTAGGCGTTTCTTAGCGCATGGTGAAACATAAATTCTATTTTGTCATTCCAAAATCTGATTTAGGTATTACCTAACTTTAGGAAATGGTTGGTGAAATTGAGCATAAGAGTATCCACAATAGGTGGTACCGGCGAAGGGACGGCTCCCTAGAAAAAAAAAGATATATCTGTATATTTCAGTGACAATGCAAATGCGCCTGCTCAATAGACATTCTACGTTTGAAATCATAGATGTAAACAAGTGCGGATACTTGCGATACATGCGCAGATACTAATTTTTCATTTGATGCTTTTGGATTTATAATCAGTTGTTTTTATTATGGAGAGGATAGTTTATGTTGAAAAAAATTGTTGGTGTTATTTCCTTATTAATACATTAATGGTCAGTTCTTTATATTTATTGGGTTTACACCTTTTAAGACCATTTTATTAGGAAAAAATGACAGTAAAGTTGTTTTTAGTCCTTACTTTATTGCTGTAGATGCAAATTGCTACATTTTTGTTCATTTTGTAATATGAAAAGAGCTGTGGGTTATGTTAACTAGTTTATATTACGATCGGAATTTATCCTCACTAGACCTCGGCTATCAATTGACCGACTGGATGGAGCCGGTAACGTTTGCTTAGAGATATGCATATAGTGTGAGGCAAATATATGGAAGAAAGTGGGAAATCCTAGTCATAGTTTATTGCTTTAACTTTTATCCAAGGACAATTGAAAATTCAACCAGTGGTGGGTCGTGGTGTTTGGCAGTAGGTGGGCAGACAAAATTGAATACCAGAAATTACATGCAGGGTGAACACTGCTCACCTTGCTCACCCTGACGAGCCGCCACTGAATCTAACCCTACCTTTACGGTCGTTTTATTTGGTTTTGATTGTTAAAATCCTCTAGGGAATTGATATACCTTTATAATTACATGTTTTGGTGTGTAGAAAAAATAATAACATATATTTTTTGAAATGACATCCTTATTAGTAATATTTTACGTGATTTTTAACACACTAATAATCTTATGGAAAATAATAACAGTCTATCTTGAAAAAAAAACATTATTTATTATAAACTTATATAATATTGTTGCATGTAGTAGCCTCTAGTTTTTATAAAACATAAGTTGTTATTAGTAACTCGATTTGGTATGTAGGTAATGCAATTTTTAAATGTCCAATTCCAAGTTGAAGTTAAAAGCACTAATTATAATAATTGCATTGATTCTTATCACTTTTATATAGCAATCTGAGTTAACATTAAATACAAATGAAACGGCATAAAGAAGTCACCGAAATTACGACTAAAATGTTTACAAAAAAAATTCGGTCTGGTGAAGTGCATAAATTTTTTATCCGAAATTTTTCAAATGTTCAAGTATCTGTTGAATTGTGAATGTCATTTGGTAAATAAATGTGATATTTACCTATTTAAATGTTTTTAGTGCAGAAAATAAAAATATTTCTTGTTTGTAAAATACTTGGATATGGACATGGACCAAAAACTGTATATTATAGTCGAGCCGAGTCGGCAAATTGATAGACAATATACGAGCAAGCAGGCGAGTTTTCACCTGTGTGAAAAAGTGAGTTCCATCCACTGAAGGATTTAGGTCTAGGCCCGTGAAACTCGGGCCTTTTCGGATTTCACTCCTCACCCATACATTATAAACGCACTCCTTATGTCATCAGTCACCAAGATTTAGCTAACGCCTCGGCAGATAACAATATTATCCTGAGGTGAGTTGAAGGGCACGACAGGAGTAAAGGTAATTGAAAAAAACTACGTTTAACAGTAGGATTTCTGACTGGCCACAACGTTTTTTGTGGAACTACTATCTCTGAATTCTCAAATTATTTGAATTAGTCCATTATTGACCTAGGTTAACAATAGAAAAAATTATTATCCACTAATAGCGAAATTCAACTTCTCAGTTGGCTAGAAGTCCCAATAATTGTTAACTACATAGCTAGTAGTCGACGAAAAGCTTCCCAACCTTCTCATTATTTCTACGACCTCTGTTCGATTAGAATGTTACATAATCATTATGCTATAAATTTTATTGGAATTTTTGGTTAACGTTTTTTGATAGAATCATCTTTCTGACAATTTACGGTACAATATTAAATCATAAACGTTTTTTCTTTTGGGTTCCCACAGATTTTGTACTAAAGGACTTTTTATAGTTAATTTTACAGCGCCATAAACATATTTCCTAATATTCAAATTTAGGAATTACATACTGTTTTATAATGTGTTATAAAAATAATACATGTTTTATTATCGCTTTTATCATTTTCTATAGTTAAAATGAATGCAAACATTTTTGCAATAAAAAATTCGATATGTATGAATATTGGATATGCTTACGAAGCATCTATTTTTAATTTAAATAAACAAACTACTATGTAACTGAACATTGGTTGAATGAAACACAATATCTGTATTATTTTTTCTAATTCAAATTGATTTGTGAGACCCAGAAATTTCTGTGGTCACCTCATTCGGTCATAAACGATAATTTTCCACCACAATTTTCTTCATTTTAGCGATGCTAAGGTTAGTTAAAGACGTTGAATACCGATGCAGATCTTCCACCTCATCTCGATGGCTTTTGAATGCACTGTATCACTAATACACACGAGTTTTTGATAAAATCAATTCACTGTAAGCTATTTTAAGCGCTTTGGCATACGATATCTCACTTGAATTTTCAAACCACAAGTTTTTAAGCTCCTCATAAACGTTTATGTCTTTAATAGCTTTCTTACTGCGACTAGAACTGGAGTTTTCTTTAGTGTTTGGTATCTGTTTCGTACACTCTCAGTTCCTCTAACGTGCTTTTTAGAGCCGTGTGTATACCATTGAATGGCATCTTTACAAGTCTAGTGAAAGTGTTGGGATCACATTCCTTCTTCTAACTGAATTCCGTATAGAATTTCTTTGAAAAATCACACTTTTTCAACATCTTAGGTTTTAATGATTTTCTTTTTACTTGGTCTGTATCTTGTTCTCTCTGTAACACTGGTGTGGAGTTAACAATCATTTCTGCAAGAATTTGGAATAAAAAAACAAATGTCACTATTAAAACTGTTATCGCATGTAAGAATATTCCAAACATACATATTTAATAACAGTTGTATGTACATAGTTATCACTAAAACATAGAATTCAAAAGAAACTCGTAAGAAATGCAGAGATTTACATAATAAAATATATAAAAAAATGTATATTCAAATTACTAGTAGTTGAAATAATTACTTAATCAATAAAGTGAATATTAGAAATACCTGGAATAGTATTAAGGAATAGTTTGCATAAAACAATTCGATGTACCTAACCTAACAAAACCGCCAAGGTCATTGGAATACATTATACATTCGTTGTCAAAAACATGAAACGAAACGACAAGAGTGGTTATCGACAAGAGAATAATTAACAATTTATTTTCATTTTGCCCATAATAGGCATAAATAAATAATGAACAAAAAATATGGGACACTGACCCGCACAAAAGTGGAATGTGGGATAAAGTTTTGATTCGCCCTGTCTTCTTCTTCTTTTATTTCGGTACCTGAGCTTCAGCTCATTGAAATATACGACGATACGCGAGCGAAACTGAACTAGCATTTCTGGGAACCATATTTGATAATCACGCACATCTCTTTCCTATGTCTATAAAAACCATTTTTTGAAATAAATTTTTCTTCCTTTTTTCTTGTATTTAACCCACCAATAAGCCAATTCAATAATATCAACAATACAACAACTTATAACTATTCATTTAACGATCCTTGTATTGAAGGGTGTAAAATGCTTAGATATATACGTTCTATTTTATATTACAACCTATACTGATGTTGCCAACTCGCTTATTGACAATAAATAATACAATGGGATATTTCCACGAGATATCGATCTCTCCTTGTGCATTGAGGTGTCTAAAAACTTTTTTCATTTGAGGTCAGTAGCTCCGAACAAGTACAACATAATTAGATTTATATCTTTTTAGTTGTACTTCCGTTTATAATATTTTATTTTTATTCCAGTAAATGTACAGGATACTTTTAAACTTCTACTATCATTATCCATCGTCCAATTCCAATATCTCAATGTACAAACAGTGTTTTTTTTTGATAAATTAGCTTTTATTTGAGTCCACATTTGTTTGATT
>CAJUYI010000673.1:76581-89196 GCA_910591695.1 Galerucella pusilla | reverse complement strand
TTTTTTTTGATAAATTAGCTTTTATTTGAGTCCACATTTGTTTGATTCATTCCGAATGAGCTCCCTTTCATTCTTTAGATCAAGTTGTTCCTGGTCTTTCAAGAGTATCACAATGATTCACGGTCATCGATTAATATGGATTTTTCAAATCATCAAATGTACCAACTTTGAAACTTTATCACGTCATAATTGATGGCTTTACTTCCTAGGTAGGAGGTAGGAAAGCTCTATGGAATTTTTTATTGTGGTGAGCCAAACTCCTTGTTTTTCTTTCCTTTTTTCATTACAACTTTCGATCTTTCTTATCTTCATTTGTAGATGCTCTCTATTGTGTGTGCTGGGAGAGTTTTCTTACCAAGGAATCAATTTTTTTCTTGGGTACACTCAAAATTTTTATCTTCAACAAAAGTGGATCCAAGGTTATGAAAGAAAATTGTGTTACATTATGTAAATAATTTAAACAATTAAATTCCATGCACTTTAATAAGAAAAAATGCTCACAAGTTCACAATTTTGCAGTTTCCTAATCAAGTTCATCTTCGTATCCATCTGGTAGAGCATTCTTAGCAGGATTATGAAAAAATGTCTTCACACCATCTCCCCAAGGAAATTTCTTATCTCTTTTACGTAAATATTCATATTTAACAAAAGGTGGTCTCTCACATTCTGCATTAAGCGATTTTTGGTACATTGCATTAGCTGCTGCTAGACCGATTACTGGTATTCCAATGAGGTAAAATAATTTTTTGTATAATTTATAACCACCTTCGTGACTTGGTGGTGGTATTCCTTGACCCCCTGGGCTACATATTTTACTGAAAAATTTGTGGGAGAAGTCCGGAATAATTTGAGAAAATGCGTTTTGCATTATACTGTTAATTTTAGTAGGTTGACAGAATTCTTTCTTGAATTTAAAAAACTGACATATGGTTGCTATGATACACTGAGAAAAACAGGACAAGTAAACTGGTTTCAAGCAGAGTAGGGGATCTCTGAAGGCGCGAGGGTGCTGCCATAAAGGGAGCATAAGTACTAAAATTTCTAATTTAGTGAGAGCTGTAACGCCTTTAGTGGTAGTTGCAGATTCTTCCACATATGTCAGCGCTGACATCCTAACGTGTTATCTATTATCCTAACCTAACAACAGCCTGACGTGTATCGTGAGTTTTTAAAAACTATTTTGCTTATTTGTGTGTGTGTTGAGTATTCGTAGTTGGTTTTTATTGTCTATAGTGGGACTTTTATTTTAAGAGACAATGTCGAGAATATGTTTTGTGCAAGACTGTAATTAGAAGTAGTTATTCTTCCATACAGCTTTGAGCTTCCAGCATTGTTGTTGAATTCCCAAGATTTATTTTTCTTCATGTTCGTCATTGAAATATGTAAAAAAAACGTTCAATTCATTGTATACTTTTTTTATTCAATAAAATATATAAGCTTGTTGATCATTGCTTTATTTTTCTCACTTCAGGCATTTTTTGACATTTCATCAAATTTTACTTGACTGTTTGATTGTTATTATGGTAATATCAATCTAATGTTGAGTAACTTAAGATGAAATATCAAAAAATGGACCATAAATATCATTTTGCAATAAAAGAAAAACTGCAGTAATTTTGAATATGCCGCCAAAAACTGTAAAATTACAGGAATCTTCTTTTTTGGCTGTTAGCGAAGTTCACAACCATCCGATTTGTGTTAGAAGTACTGACGGGACTCTCAAGGTGGCGCCACCCGCACAAGTAGGGGCGCCACGGGTCAGTTTCCCATCTATAAGTATTTTTTATCTATGGTTTCAAGTCCAATAAACTAGGGGTTTTCTCTCTGTTTTCCGACAGGGTGCTCTTACCGACGTGAAATTCAGGTAATAAGTGGAAAACAACTCAATAATCAAATTCTGAATGATGCTAAAGCTCGCCGTTGCCCAGGGGGTTGAAAGTAGTCTTAAAAATAAGTGCCAAAATGGATAAAGGGCGAAGTTTTAAGCAAAAAGTTTCCTATGAGCATTTTCCGAAAAGTTAAAAAAACTTTTTTAAGCGGGTTTTCAAAAAGAACTAGTAAAATCCACTGTTTACAAAAAAAGATGAGAAACAAAATTGAAGCTTATACTTAAATTAAAAGGAATAGATTGAACTTTGATTTATTAATGAAAGTGCGATAGTTACTGAGATGCGGCTGATATTATGTATTTTTTGAGAATATCTCAAAAAACATTAAAGATACAAAAAAGCGAATAATAAAAATAATTGGATCTTAAGATAAAATTATTTAAATAAAAATGCCATTAGTTTGAAATTCGCGCTCAATAAAAGATGACTAATGACATAACGAGTACGTTCATAATATATCCACAGAATACACCAGCCAAACAAGAAACGAAAGCCGGCGTAAATCCTTTGATGTTTTGGGGGCAAAATTTCGTGACCTTCAAACTGACGTTGACAGATAACGGATCAAGTTACACTGAGAAAATTGTTCACAAAATGTAAATTGAATGTTAACTACACGCGAAAAAGTTTAACCGAAGAATCTCAAATAATAATTGTTTATTTTTATGACTTGCTTCGACAAAGTTTTAATTGTTAAACTCAATTTATGAATTGCTTAAGTTAATTTAACAGCTCAACAAATATTGTGAAAAATATTATGAATATAAGTTTTAGCTTCTGTTTTTGGAGTAGGTACCATCCATTATTAAAAATAATGAGCTATTGTTTAACCAAATGATTCTTATTTTCCATATTGTTATCGAAATTATATGTGTAAGTATGTGTATATGTATATGTAGTATATGTAGTTATGTATATGTAGGATAGGGTGAGTCTAAAAACCAATGCAATAATAATAGATTATATTATTATATTTACAATATCAGTTTACAATAGAAAGAATTTCACTGAATGATGAAATAAAATTTTTATAAGTGCTTGTTTATAAAATTTTCATCATTTATATAGTCAAAAGTTACACTTCACCAGATTCTGAATTAAATTTTACACCCAGAGAAAATGTACTGATATTTGTGATAACAAAGTTATAAAAAAGAAGCGACAGTAAACTTTTCTCCATAGATATCGGAGTTTTGTTGTGTTTTTCAATTATTATTATCCTTCACTTGAATGACAGCCACGAATTGCAGAAGTTTTTGCGCCATAATTAATAAATGTAATTTTGTAAACAAATTTTATCGTTCAAAACACAAAAAAATATGTAAATAATCAAAAAGCTTACAACAAAGAAAATTCTTTGGTAAACAATAAAATCACATGTCATTGACAGATAACGGGCTTAAATTGGCGACTGTCAGACATGCGCACTCAGAAAATGAATTCCAAAATAGCACAAGCTTTGCTTCTTCTTGGGATGGTGTATTCTGTGATATATCGAAAACTGACAGTGTACTTGTCAGTCAGACGACGGAGTAAACGCTTCTCATGGTGCGTTTGTGATCTATTTCTAATTTTTGTTTTCAATTTGGCTAATAGTGGAAATTATCCTATATACACCATGGTGTGGTGTGGTGGTGCAAAGCCACTCGCGAAGTAAATTTGGTGTATAATACACTATTTTAAGTATATTTTTAATTCTGTGATATTCAAAACTTTGGAATATGAAATAAAAATATCTGAAGGTGGGCGTCTCTTGGCCATACTAAGCCATTTGACCGTATTGAGTTTGTGGGAAATTCTGCTAGTGTGTCGTCCGCATGAAGATGAATTTTACACCACTTCAAAGTAGCATTATATAGAGTGGATAAAAAAGGTCCCAGTATTGAACCTTGTTGCACGCCTTTTGATACATTTACAAAACCTGAACATTTATTATTAAGTTTAGATATGATGTTGCAGTCTACTTTGAAAATAGTTTGTATATCTATCGATTCGCAATTTCATCTAAGCAAATTAAAATTCAAAACCCCCTTCACGATCAGCTTCCAATTGAAACTTTCGTCCCTCTAATAATTATTAAATAATTAGTACCCCAGAGAGGCGCATGATATATTTGGTTACGCCCATTTTACGCATTTGTTTCAATTTATATATTTATTCGAGTAGAAAACGAACACTTATCTCCCCAATACTTTTATGAATTATGACTGGCTCGTTCGATATACCATGAACGAACTTAAATTATTCAAACAGAAATATGACAATTTCGTGTTTCACGTCACACAAACACTTCGAGTCTAATACATGTACGATTGAAAATAAATGAAAAAAATTATTTTATTTTTGTTGAAAACGCCTGTTTTCACAGTTGACTTAATACCATAAGTTGTGATTATGTGAATTTTATTGGGACATCCTTAAAAATCTATAAATTCCTTTCATTCAATGGTGATATTTACTTTTCCTGGTCAATTTACTGGAGCAGACTTGAAGTTGGAAAACCGTTGGAAAATCCACTTCTACTTTTGGTCAAGTTTGCAAGTTTCTTTGTAAACTTTGAGGCAGCCATTGTTATTCCACTTGATAAATTGGATCAAATGACTCGGGGCAAGGAGCCAATAATTGCGCTTAATAGACAAAGGTGGTGGATGTACACTGATACTGATAAATAGAATATGGTCCATAGAGGAGACGTGTACACAAATAACAATAAAAAAATGAAGATATAATAATTTAACAGGCTTCGAATAGCAAGTCTACCGCTTCTAAAATGTTTCTATTGTACTCCTATCCGCAATTTGGGGTTTCAAGGGAGGAATTGCTCCTCTTCTACTTGGAGGCTCCTCATGAGAAGTCTCTTAATCAAGAGAGTCACATTTAGTCAGTAAGCGCAGTTTTGTCTGGTAGAATCTCCATGTTGCAAAGGTAATGATTGAGTTTACAACACCATGTGGCGAAACCACTAAGATTTCTTAGTTGGTTTTTGCTAAGACTAGAGATTAGATCTATTGTGTATGCATTCATATCATGGAGTTTCTTGTTCTGACCTGCTCTTATAACTAGACTCCGTAGGTCGAACCTTAGGTTCTCTATATATTGATATGGCTGAGGTTTTTATTCTCATGTCGCCGAAAACCTTACCCAAGTAATGCCTTCGCAGGTTTAGGAGCCTTCTTTGTAGCAGACCATATCAACAACAAATTCATGTTTAAGTGAGATTTAAAAACTATTTAAGGATTAAAGTGAGAAAAATCTGTCTAGATAACATATTTTATAACTTTATCATAATGCATCCAACAAAGTTGCATAAAATGAATGTAGATATTTAGTAGATATCGGTGATTGAAGAGCTCTTGAACAGTTTGACAGTTGACAGTTTGAAGGTGTAAAGTAGACTTTTTTTGACCAAAAAACAAGGTACAATTAATTGGAAAAATGTTCATCGGCAGCTTTTCTGGTAGAAGCCATGCTGAAGTTAGTACTATGAATCTGGTTGATCCATTTAGAAACTTGATAATCAGAGAAATGAACATAAAAAATACTTTCTGTAGGAATCCTCCGAAGATAGTTATTAACTTTTCAATGTAATGGTTTGATGTAGTAATTTGTTATTTTTATGACCCTGCTGGCCATAAAAACATTCATGGGAAAACTTGTTTTGTCCGAAATGTGACATTCAAGCTAAATACATCACTTTGGCGACTATTTTGAGCTTTTTTCATTTAATTGTGATAGGATTGTCACAATGGCAAAAAAAATTTCAGAGAATCTCGGATAATTGTAACTATTATAAAAACTGTAGATACCGTTAAAAATGTCAGTTCCCTAGTACCTTTGTATCCGTAGTAAACATAATCTCTTTACTCTTACTTGAATTATTTCAATGTAAAATCCCATTACACGAGTACACCTTACGGAATTTAAGTACCAACAATAAAAAAGAGAATGTTCATTTTTTTTCCGACACTGAAAATTCTCAGAGGGACCGTTATATCCGCAACTTTCACAAGAACTAACACGCTGAATTTACGATCATAAGAAATAATTTTTTTTTTCGGTTTTGGTGAAATATTTCTTGCAAAGAAAGCAGTTGTTACAACTTCTTCCTAATTTGATTCGCTGACCAAGAGGCTCCTCACAAGTTTCTTTAATTCCACAGCAAGAATCCATCGAGGAGACAGAAAATTCCGTAACAAGCTATTGTTTTGTTTGCTGAAAGAAACCAGTGTTGTATTTTAAATAAGAAGATCATTGTGATTGTTGGTCAATATTATTTTATTTTGTGGTCAGCTGCTGTAGGATGATAAAAGTACGACTTTGATAACCAATTATCTCACCATAACTAATTATTGAGCTGGTCTAATAATACTTTTATATTATTATTCTTTTTTAGCACTTTACTTTAGCTCCCCCGCTGCTGTCCACCATAAATGTTTAACGTTTCAATTACTTTTTCCTGGAATTCTTCCCGCTTTCATATGTATAGGCGCAGCGACTCCCCAAATATACCCCAAATATAGTTCAATATATCTCACCGTCTTGATTGTTCCGGTCTCTTTGTGTTGTGATAGATCCATGTTTCGTCTACGTCCACGAAAATGAAATGGTCCAAAAGCTCGTTCAAGCCATTGTGCGGATAGCTTTATGTCCAAGTATTTATCTTAAATGTGATGAACATGCTCATTTGAAATATCTACAGCCTTGCATCTCACGAAGTTTTAAATTCCCATTGTCCAATATTATGATATGGATTTTGTCGACGATTTATGGTAGTACTACCAAACGACACTCAGTTAACCACTTATTGAACGTTAAAATTTATGACTCCTAGTCCCCATTGCACCGTTAACCAACTGTGCAGTCAATAAGGTGGTCTTGGTATGGATTCCAGGTGAAACCGGAGTTCTGAGTAACAAAGTAGCTACCAGCTTGTCTGAAAAGGAGATCATTAGGTCGAAATCCCTATGAATCTGGGAAAGAGAACTGTGTTGTACAAAGCAAGTGCCTAAGGAGAGCCTAGTCAAAAAAAACCTTCAAAACTAGAAGCAGAAGCCTTGCTAAATATGGAGAGGAAGAAGATCTATAGCAGAGCACGGTTCTTAAAACACCACTCACAGAAACCGCACCCTATAGTATTTATCGATCCTTTCCTTAGTTTGGGTTATGAAAAAATTGTTCAAGCCGAATTTCCTTTTATCAATGATTGTTAAAATTTACGAGGTTGTCTGCTTTCAAAGGTTGTGGAATGTTGCAATTAAAGTTACTGTGTTACATCCATTTTTTAGGATTGGAAATGATAGGCTCCGCATGGAATGAGGGTATGCTTGCTATAAAATTTTGAACTAACTCTTGACTTAGCTATTCTTATTCATCTTCCTCTACCACAGTGTGTAGATACATAAATATAAAACTAACTTAATCGACGAGGAAATGATTGACACTGTTTACCACACGTGATCTGGATTGCCTGATATAAGAAAATAAATGTTGTTAAAAAGTTTACCTTCCTACCGTTCAAAAAACTTTTGAATTATAATTTTGTATTTAACTTGAAGAAAACTTTTATTGATTGAAATATTTAGGATACACTCCTGTACCTAACGATTCGGCAGATAAAATTGGATCGATGAAGCTCGCGAACGATGCAAAAACTAGTGGATATATCTGTCGAACCGATTTCGAATTGCAAATCAGCTTTTAGGAACATTTGTATTCGGCATATGTGGTGGCAAGCGTGACACCTCATTTGTCAATATAAATTATTCTCAAACCAATGTCTTAATTCTTCGATACGACATGAAAAAACGCCCCTGCTAGTCATGTTTTATTCAAACGAACTGTCTCGTAAGACGCAACAAGAAATCGAAGTCTATCACTTTTGTAACTCTAATTGCAACCATAAATGGCAGGTGAAGTTTTTTTTTCCGTTATAAATATATTTATATATTGTATTATTCTTTTTTGTACCGTTGTGTTAAAATGCGGAAAATATTTATTACATTTTTGAAATTGACCTTCAGTTTGCCTCCAACTCAATTATGTTATGAATAATTGTATAAATTGAAAGTGGAAAAATATCTGTCATTCCTCGACAAATCGACCAATAGTTCGAATCGACCACTTTCGATTTGGACGAATTTTGGTCAGAAGTTTTCTTTCATCCTATAACGAAGTTCTGCAGAAGAAAAAGAATTGAAAACATTTCTTTCAAAAATTACTTACGTAAAATTCAAAACTTCACAATTTTTTCTGTTTTTTTTTAAACTTTTGTTTTAAATATCTCGAAAACTATACCGCCTTGTACCTACTTATCGTGAACATTTTGGAACTATGTTTTTGGTTATATCAAAAATATGAATTTTGTAATTTTATAAACATTTATCAGGTAAAAAAAGGAAAATAAGTAAAAACAGTACAAAAAGGATTAAAAAGGTAGAACGTGTCGCGGGACACACGGTAGGAACTTTAGTTCCTTTTAAGCAAAAATTATGTAATACATCTGACGTTATAGATAAACAATTTGCATATTCCTCCGTGGTCGAGTTGTAAGCAAACCAGACTCTCACGCGGAAGACTCGGGTTCGGTTCCCCGTGAAGAAGTTTTTTTTTATTGTTATTTTTATCTTTAAATAATTATTCGGCTTGATATTAATAACGACAATAAGTAGACGTTTGAAATATTCAGCAGAATATTCATTATTATAGATAATGGTACGGTACCCTTCATGAGGGAGTCCGACTGGCAACATCTACTTACCTATAACAGCATCGTATTTTTAAAAAGGGAAACCGTTATACAAATTGGACATTCAAGAACTGTACGTTTACCACAAAAAAATTAGTGGAAGCATAAAATTGAATTGTTAAATTTTCAATTTTAAGTTATATAACAGTTTATAGAAATTTTTATTTTCTAGATTTTTTCTTGGAGTTGGTCGCAGAAAAAATATGCTGTTCGACTCGTGTGGATTGTCCATATCGCACTTGAACGATTGAGCACTTCGCCTACGGCTACTTCGTCCTCGTGCGATATGGCCATCATATCCACACTAGTTGCACAAACTACTATTTCTATCAAAATATGCCCTTCTACATTTAAAAACAAGCTGCCAAATGTCAAATCAATTTATCCATCCATTTTAAAGTTATCTAATTAAAACATTCAAGTTATCAAGTTTTCAAAATTTCAACACCCTGTATTTCGAAAAGTAAATGTGCTAGACCCCTTAATCCTCATCATTTTGTCCAATTTTACGAGAGGAATCTACATGCAAACGTTGTAATTAGCCTCAACATTCGAGATGCTTATACTATTTTTTGCGCGATCGTATTGAAATAAATTCCGAATAAAATAATTAAAATTTCTTCGAAATGAACGAAATTTCAAAAGTGACAATCGCGCAAAAAAAATTATGGAAATAATAGTAAAAATTTATCCGAACACATTCAAGTAGTTCACCAGCACTGCGAATACCAGCTTTGCATAGAATATTAATACTTATGGCATCGGTGGTAGAATGCTCCCTTTCCACGCGGGCGCCCCGGGTTCGATTCCCAGCCGAAGCATATCGTCTCGTAAACGAGAGAGAGACTCAGGAGAGAGCACACGCACGCAAGCAAAGCACATAACGAAGCAACGTAACATAACGTAACGTAACGGTCAGATCTTTTGCGTCGTGACCCCCGGTCGCTCAAACATAACCTGACGTAAAGAACTAAAGTTCCAAAAAACATACAAAAAGCGATATCAGGATATGTATTGGAGCCAATCTGATTCCCAACAAATACCAGTGACATATCGAAAATCAAGAATAAATATAGCAGGGCTAATTTAGCCCCCAGGGGAGAGAAAGCGTCAAAAATAATTCCAAACATCCCTTGCAATGGATGTAGCAAAAACCGTTTATTATCTGTACCGCGTCTCTTGACTGGCAATTTATGTTCACACTCTGAAAACTTTTAATTAAATTTTAATAAGTTTGGGTCTAATAAAGACGCCTAATATTTATTGTCGGCTTCCGTATGTTCAATTAACCGATACATAGTAAGGGTTGGAAATCGTCTGACAACGTCGCAAACGAGCTGGCTGCAACGCACTCTGCTAATTACAGGGAACCGTAAACCTTTGACATATGACCTGATCTACTAACGAGCCATCGACGAGTGTTTTGTTCCCTAATTTGGGCATTTGGTGTCGAGTTAAAGGCACTGTGCGTGTCTCGTTCCCTGAGTGCGTATTCTCATACACACAAGGCGTACAAACAACTCCTTTTTTTGGGAAGATATTTGTAATGATCGATTTTTATGATTAAAAAAAGGCAGTGGCTGCGTGTCCGAGTTCGGACACTCAATTATTCTTACTAAATGTGCGACATCGGACATTTAATTTCAATTGCTATATGTCCGAGTATGAAATCCTACGAATATGTGTTTTTTGAGGTTATGTCTGTTTGAGTTTTAACCTCGGTTTTTACTTAGCGCTGCCTGCGGGTGGTTCAGTTAACCAATACAATGGAGGTTGGTGAAACATTTAACAGCTACAGTGATTACATGAAAGCCCTAAGTGCTTATGAAAAAGAAAACTTTGTGAAATTTTACAAACGTGATAGTAAAATTCTAAAAGAAGACCGGAATGACAAGAACTGCATTTACGAATATCTGAAATTCACTTGTAAGCAAGGAGGAAAGTTGTTTAGGAGTAATTATATTCCAAGATAAAGTAGAAAATCCCAGGGATAATAATTCCAATAATCATGAAATTGATGCATCTCTGTCAAGTGTTACAACTTTTAAAAGAAAAGCGACTTTGAGCCACAATCAAAAGTATAATTTGGCGCTAAATACAATACAAGAGTTAGTACAAGCAGCATCGGAAGAAGGAACTCTGAAATTTGAAAATAAATCAAAAATTCTCAAAGATTTAACGAGTTATTGGAAATTGGGTATGAAGATTATTCTTGTCGAAAACGTAGTGTATGATAATTCTTTAAATATGGATCAGTCTTCGATATCTTCCTATATGGAAATCAATTTGCTCCCTCAAGACATTGTCGTTGAAGAAGAAATCAAGAAGATAATAATCATTTGCTCTCTCAAGACATTGTCGTTGAAGAAGAAATAAGTGAAACAAATCAAGGAGATAATAATAATTTTAATATAAATGAAACTCTTAATTTAGTCTTCGAAAATGACGAGAACATTTTGTTACCTCAAAACGTCGACACCGAAGGAGAAACAAAAAAACTCACTACAGAGCATCTAGAAACAAATCTTACAAATATTGATTTAAATGACTTACAAATTGTAAGCAATTCAGATGATAGAGAAAGAGTAGCAAACATAAAAATGCCTCTTCGAATAAAAAGAGGAAGGGGGCGTCCAAAAGGACATTTATTAACAGCCATTGGTCTCCAAAAAAAAAGTTTAAAACTAATTAAGTGAACTTAGAAACTTACTTAAGATTAGTATTTAGGTACTCATTAGCAATACCAAAATGTTATTATGAGTACATATTTATATTGTGTTGTTTATTCTGTTTTTCTACAGTACTTATTATCAAAATAAACAAATTAGTATCAGTATAACTACCTTTTTCAGTATCTCACATCGGATGTTTAGGATCAACGTTCATGGCTCCAGCCTCGGACATATTATAGCAATTGAAATTAAATGTCCGACGTCGGACATTTAGTAAGAATAATTAAGTGTCCGAACTCGGACACGCAGCCACTGCCTTAAAAGAATATAAATACTATACTATACAATACGGCGAAATGGAAAATAATTTTTTTATGTAATATCTATTAGGTAAATATTGGAGTGTCGAGATATTGAGTTGCCGATTTTACCTCAACCCTTTATAAGTAAAGTAGGTACAATAAAATATAAAAAATACTTGAAAGTTTTTCAATTAACGCCATCCAGCATAGCGATCGTTGAAAAACTAGCTATTTTACAAAAAAGTTGAAAAAGTACTTACGTGAAGTTGCTGAATATTCAATTTTCCAACCTTCTTGGACACTAGAAAGTCCAAATTTATAATTTTAGGCAACAACTTGGATTCATGAACATTGAGAGTTATAAATATTGAAGAAAATCGTACTTCAAAGTTGAACAATCAGCAAAAGGAGTCTTCTAGGTACTCGTAATTGCTATTGGATACCAAAAGTGCAATGAAAAAAAGCACCAGCTGGTTAATATTATACTTCAAAGTTAAATAGGGAGGGAAAATTTCAGTTGTATACCGATTTCGGTGTATTTGCGCCTCATCATAGTAAGATTTCCATACAAGCTTATAGCGAAAGAAGATTACATTGTCTTCTATAATTTCAGCCATACGATGTATCCACACCATTTTTACTATGACGACGAATAAAATATAATGTGTAGGTGTCAAAACCATTTCTGTTTACTTTCATTTGTCCCCAATAAAGGGCGTAAATTGATTAATACATCAGTAACTTGACGACTACTGGAAAATTGCATCTTTTACTCGTGAAAAATTACAAACAAATATAATAAAATACATCTTCGGTGGTTAATAATGATAATTATCTAAATTTATTATTATGTATACTACGGTAACGTATAATTTTATAGGTTGGTACATATCAGATTGAGAAAACCAGCGCCCACTTTATGTTTAAACTCTTTTTAAGGCAACTCCTCGTCTGGCCGACTACAGATCTTGCAATTAAAAAGTCTTAAAGTATTTTGTGTTTTTTTT
>CAJUYI010000673.1:36887-64208 GCA_910591695.1 Galerucella pusilla | reverse complement strand
TTCTATAATAATGAGAAGTGAGAGTGGCTTATGAGCAGTGTCGGAGGACAGTGGGACGCACATGGGGTCTGTCACCCCGTGTGGTCACCTGGATCTACACTGCAATAATAAGACCCATGTTAACGTATGGAGCAATTGCATGGGGACCGAAAGTTCTACAAGCAACGGCCATCCAAAAATTATATCAAATACAGCGAATGGCTTGTCTGAACATCACAGGAGCCATGAGAACAACACCAACCGCAGCAATGGAACTAATTACTGGTCTGACCCCTCTGGACCTGCACGTCAAGGAGGTTGCGTTAATGGCCATGGTACGATTGCGCACGGCTGGTGTAAACCCCGAAGTAGGAGTGGGCCAATTGAGGTTGAGCCTATGGCAGGAAGCGCTCACTGCGCTACCTCTGCTGCAGACAGCCAACGATGCAATTGAACCCAGGTTTCTGTTTAACAAACCCTACAAAATTCAAATAAAACAGAACACAGAACCAGACGCTGCAAATGCAATACGCATTTATACAGATGGTTCAAAAATGAAAGAAGGCTCAGGATGTGGAGTTTACTCGAGAGCACTGAGCCTCAAGATTAAGTGGGGAATGGGAAACAATACCAGCGTGGTTCAAACAGAACTGGCTGGTATCTCAATTGCCACAAAAGAACTAACCAGAAGAGGAATTTCTGGAAAAAACATAACAATCTGCACTGATAGTAGACAAGCCCTATTAGCCTTGAACAGACAACGTGTTATATCGGGGCTAGTACTAGAGTGCCAACAAGATTTAGCTGACGCCTCGGCAGATAACAATATTATCCTCAGGTGGGTTAAAGGGCACGACAGGTGTAAAGGTATTCGCATTGCCGATTCTTTAGCCAGGAAAGCGGCTGGACTGAGAGTTTTAGAACCCAGTGACACCCACGGCCTAACGACTTCGCCAAATGCGGAACTAGCCAAACGTCACACGCATGCTCAATCCTGTATGAGATGGGATGGATTCAAAGGATGCAGTCTTGCCAGGATCATCCTGGGCGACCCTGGGAAGCTGGCGCCAAAGAAATATTTGGCGATGACCAGGAAAAACCTACGTTTAACATTAGGATTTTTGACTGATCACTGTCAACTGAGGAAACACCTCCATACTATGGGGCTAGTGGACACACACCTCTATGCAGGATGTGTGAACAGGAAGATGAAGCTGTCCGGCATGTCTTATGCGAGTGTCCGTAGTTATCATCAATAAGAGAGTGTGTGTTCGGTGAGTCTTGGCCTACACCTGCCGATATAAAGGAGATGTATCCTAGTGACCTGTCCACCTTCCTGGGAAGGATAGGATGGGCAATGACCTACGAGGACAACTCCTCGTGAAGATGTGCAATGGGTCACATTCTTGTTCCGGTCACAGTGATTCAACAATTTTTAATTCAATAAGATCCGTTTATTTGGCATGACAGATTATATTTGAAGAGGTGACCTATTCCACTGCGACCTTTTCTGGCCGTTTCATCCGCCAACTTGTTGCCCTTATGACCCTCGTTCCGTCCCCATAACCTTGCAATGGTCTACAGCTGCGGTTAAGGCACCTATGCAATCCCTTACTAGTTCTCCACCTCTATTGAATCAAGCTCCGTCAGCCTTTAGCTTCGCTTGGCTGTCTGTGAAAATGGCAACTGAACGGAACGTCCTACCTTTTAATTTTTATGAGCTTTGTGGTGTCAAGTTTCGTTTTTCCATCGGATCGGACGAATTACCCTAGGGTACTTAAGGGCCATTCATAAAGTACGTCACACGAATTTTAGGACTTTTGAACCCCTCCCCCTTCCTTGTCACAAGTTGTCTCATTTTTATCCTGATATGACGTCACACATTTTTTAAAGTTATGCATGTATTTAAAAATAATCGAGAGAAAACAGCTATTTTCATTTTTCTGTCCTTGTATCTAACACAGTTTTTGTAAAATCTAGCCCGTATAAGTTCGAGCAGCCAAGCTAGTAGTGATGGTTTTTAAAGATGTTCAACATCGAACTAGAGCTGGTGCAGTAATATAAATTTGTAATTTACTTCTATGAATATGTATGCAACGTAGAAAATTATACCCTTTTAACAAAACGGATAAATAAAATTTGATTCTCGCTATCATGCAAATCGTACATCAGACAAAAATTCTCCCCGAAGACACGAACTAACGGAAACTATATCTCATTATATCTCAGATCCTAAGAAAGTGAAACATATACAGTGTTTGTCTTATCTCTAGGCTCGGTAATATATTAACAATGGATAAAACGCAACACACGCGAAGAAAATGCTAAAATATTGATATAAACCGGTTACTAGAAGAAATGGTGAAATTTTCATTCAGTTTATTTCATTCTAAAAGATGGATAACTGCAGCATATTACCACCTGCAGCTTGTTGATGTCTTATAACACGAGGTATTATAATCACCACTTTTAAATTGATTTTTGCACACTTTAGATAGTGTCTCAATATTTATTAGACGCAATATATTGGAAAGGGAATGGCTCTTAAATCTCTAGAGTGGGGGGAAGCATCACCAGGACAAATACAGGTAAACCAATATCATGCTATTATGACAAAGAACATATATCTACTATATGTCCCGACAGTTAAAGCTAAACGGGGCTTGAATATATTCGCAATATAACCAAAGATTACAGAATGATAATATAAGATGTTTCACTCGTTCGAATTTATCGCGTAAAGCACCGATGCCGCTGGTGACTGTCTGGTGACTTGGATGGTACAGTACGTCGCTATGTCCTTACTTGCATTTAATTTGGCATATTATACGGGACGTCGCCCGTCGAGCGCTGTTATTTTAGAACGGTGTTTATTGGTTGTTCGTGTTTTATATTTATGTTGTATAGATTTTTTAAATTAATTAATTGTTGAAATGAGCAAAAAGTCATATTAATATTTTTCTCTTTAATAGCAAAGCTTAAACATTAAATATTTTGTAATCTTTGCTAATACAAAATTACGGATTTATTTTTATAATAAGGATATTATATAAACAAGTACATTACGCAAGAAAAGACAAAGATTCAATTCTATAGCTAACCAAAGGGGAATTGGTCAGTTCCTTTTGAACGAATTTACTAAATCTTCTTTTCATCATCCATGTAATCAATTTCCTTTCAAATATTATGCCAGTCTCTATACCAGAGTCCGTATATATTTTACTCTCAAATGTATATTGAGAGATTTGAAAAACAATAGATTAAGTTTAACACATAAACCAAACTCCAAACTTAGTATTTTACAACATTTATGAAATTTTTTAATAAAGTTAACCTGCAGCTGCTTCTCTTTTTACTGTTTTAACCTTGTCAATCCAAAAAACCGCGTTATTTAAAGATCAAAATTTAAGATTTAGTGGCCCTATTATTCTGGTGGCTAATGAGTATATTTAATTGAATTTGTGATAAATATCTGCTAGATTATCAATAAGTATCACAAAATTACTAAGATGCTGAATAAAACCTGTGAATTGATACATTTTAAAAATTCAAGTTTATTTTTTACTTACCTTTTCAAATTAATATCCCGAACATTTTTCGAAATAATTAACATTGAAAAATAAACCTTTGTGATAAAGAATCCTATTAATTTAAATATATATTTCTCTAATTACCCCTGAATAGCCTAAAATAAAATAAGCTTTTCGAACTTATCTGGTATCTACCGGTCTCGTTATTGACAACAAAAGCGAGTCGTAAACATAATTTATGAGAGCGACGTCCATTTGGGACAGCAACTTGAATCAAACCGCCATGGAGTGAAACATCTTATATTTTTATTCTGTAATTTTTGATATAATCAACCATTATCAAATTTGTGTGGCGTTGTAATGGTTGACATCTATTGATAACATCTACTCATCTAGAGGCTTCAACGAATCATGGAGGTTTCACTTGATATTAACATAGGATCCAATACAGATTCTATAATCGGGAATCTGATCATATCTAATCTAAGCTTATCGCACACATTTTAATATAAATAATGATAATATAATCAATGTAAATGAAAATGTATGTATACTTAGTAGTAAATATTTAACATGAACATCGATGTTTCACTAAGACAACAACAAAAAATTATCTATATACATATAGCACCTTGAATCTGAAATGTAAACACGTCGAAAGTCAAGAGGATCTTGAAAAACGTTATTTCAGAAGTCACTTACCTACTTTTAGAGAGTACCCGTCTTACCGCTACATTCGACAGGGAAACACTTGAAGAGTATTAGATATTTTAAAATTCTATAGAAACATAATAGCTTTAACTTACCAGAACCACCCAGTTTAAATCTTATTTCTTTAGTATACCTGTCAAATTGTCATAAAATGAACAATGGTTTTGTAAAGTGGCATACTTTTAATGAATGTTTCGAGTAGTGCAGATAATAATGGGAGGTAATGATCGTATAAAATTAAATGGATCCTACTGAAAATTTACAATTTTAGTTACTTAAGAATTTTCAAGCTACTTCTTGCGAGTAGCATTGATAAAGTTGTTATATTGAGATATTAGTAAAATAAATGAAAAAACAGACACATCAGGGTAGCTATTCTTGAAAATTATACGATCCGGTGCTTCTCTCGTACGATGGGATCTATCCCGTGCGATCTATCGACTCCCACGGTCGAAATCCACTAATTCTTGAAACTACTTGTGAACGTTCGAAATTATTGCGTTGTTGCCAGCAGTATTTGATACAAAAGATCTACTTTTTAGTTATTTCTAGCCTCTTTTTTTGTACGGCTGTCATAATTTTCTGTCATTTGTTATTTTTTTTATTTGTTATGTTATATTACCAATAATAAAAAAGGTGGTATGTTTAGTAAATCAATATATTAGTATTAAAATTGAATAAAAATGAGTCAGTCGCCCCCACAAACGGCATACTTCCAAGTGATGGTCATATAAAAACCTGGAGCCACTATCTTCGTCAATTAGTACTTCCTCCTCTGCCTCCCGTAAATCCTCCTTGATTACGTACCAAAAATAATAGTTCTCCATGTCCATAATAACACACCGATTAAAAACACTGAAAACCAGTAAATCTCACGACAAAGTATTTTATTCAACTCTATGTACATGAATTTAAGATTCAAAGAAACAGAGAAATGAGAGAATAATTACGGAGTGCATGGAGAAATAGTAATTTTAAACTTATTTCTCTATGACAGAATGAAAACAAATTTCCATAAAAAAACCTCTTTACTGCGCAAGCGCCAATTCATTCGACTCTGCTCCTCCATTTCGCACCATGCGATCCGGAGCGTATGATTTTCATGCGATTAATAATATCGGATCCCGGGCCAAGAATATAACGACGATCGCCTCATTTGATCATTCGCCATAAAACTATGCCGCTCATTGTTCAAGAATAGACGTCCAGAAGCATGATTGTAGCGTATGCTAAATTTAATATTTATTTATACTATAAGGGTTGTAAGTAACATTTACTAGTCGATAAGAACTTTGCCATAAAGTTCGAGGCTAGTAAATATACCTTCTGTTGCTAAGAAATAGAGAATAGTAGTTTGTACAACTAGTACGCAAAGCGTCACTTTTCCCACGAGCGTAGAAGTTTGTAGCACGAGCCGTACGGCGAGTGGGAAAATTGATTTGCGTACAAGTTGTACACAATATTTTTTCTACAAACACATTTATAAATGGAAGAAATACAGTAATTTATATAGTTATATTATTTAAACTTTGAACAGAAAGAACTTACAATATGAAAATAAATAGAAAAATTAGTTGAATGTATAATTAATTGTAAAATTTGAACAATTTTCTATTGAAACCTCAGGTAACAAATTTTCGATAATATCTGGAGTATTTTCAATTTTCAAATTGGACAACTCAAAAGATAAATTATTTAGATCTTGGTTCATAGTTCCTAAGACAATGCTCGATAGGTTGATATTTTTATAATTAATAAATTAAATTAAATAATGAAATAAATAGTTTACTTACTTTTGGTTTAAATTTAAAAATTGTACATCAATAACAAATTCACTATTATGTTGGATTGTCAAAAATAGTTGACAGGTCATAGGTAGCTTTATTTGACATTTCGGTGCGGAAAAGTGCCATAGCGTGTAGTTTACGCATTACTTTTCCAACGGTTATCAAAAGAATTATGAAAAGGCCTGCTTTGTGTAGAAAAGCGTGTTTTGCATAGGGGTTGTAGGAAAAATAAATAATTATGATCAGTTGAATATTTGCTATCAGGTCACCAAATAGAGGTAGAGGAAAAAAAAATCTGTGATAACTGAAGTTAGGAAGAGTCATATAACCATTTTTTTAGAAAATAAAAATATCTTTTTTGGACAAAATAATGATATGAGAAAGTAGATTTCATTCCACCATTGGGTAGGTAAGTACCTAGAGAGTGTGAGGAGCTTTAAAGGACTTAGGTTTTTATTATGAAAAAACAGATAATTACTTTTAACATAGAAAGACGAAATCATCCGCTGGCGATGACGTTATTCATATTACCTCACGAGGGTTTGTTCAATACGTTTAAAATAAAATAATAACTAATAATTGTTTTCTTTACTTTAAGCATTTTTTTGGTATATTTATACACAATGGTAGTCTATTTAAGGTGCGTCTACACTTACAAAAGAAATATGCGAATTAGAATTTTCATTGTTTACATAAATAACAGTGACTAATGAAGTTCATTGGAAAAAATATTACGAATAGTTGGGATAGTTATAGTTAATCGTTTGATATTCCGTTTCCGTGTAAAAATCCAGGTGTACAATTACCGTGAAAAGTCATATAGCCTAAAATGAAAGATGACAAAGTACCTACGTCTTTCATTATTGTGAAGCTTTTTGTTTCAAACGACATTGAAGTGGATAATTTATGGTTGGAATTTGTAATAAGACACTTTTAGTTTTAACTCCGTTTTAAAAGGAATAACAAAGATGATGCCTTATTTGATTTGTTTCGTTGTTTGACTTGAAATAACAATGCTAGAATATTTTGTGCGTTTTAACTACGAAGTTTAGGTTAGGTTAGGTTTTATGAGAGTAGGGCCTTCTCGCCAACTCCACTGCGACCTTCGTTAGGTCCTTTGTGGCTCACCCCTAAGGATTACAATTCACCCCACAAGCCTGTGCTTCTAACGAAGTCCATGGTTTCCGCATTGCTTTCCGCAATGCCAAAAAATGGTTCAGATCTGATAAATAAAGTGTCTGTTTCCTTTTTTGCCAGAGTGTCGGCCTCCTCGTTGCCCTCCACTCCTCGATGCGCCAGCACCCAGGTCAAAATACAGATATATGCCTAGCGCCTAGCGCTGGAGCGGCGGTCTTCAGCAGGAAACTCAGAGTTTATATTACAGCCAACCTGGGCAGATACGCTACCGTATTTCAGGCTGAAGTATACGCCATTGAGCTAGCTGCAAAAGAGCTGATGAATCAACTTGTAAAAAAAACCATACATATCCTGTCATCAAAGTTTATAGTTAACTAAAGCCATTGTTTGACAAAGCTGAAGCTAACCTATGACAAAAAAAAGAAGGATATTTCAATAAATTTCATTTGACATTTACTAGATACTCCATTTATAAACTTGCAGAATGCATAGAAATAAAGAATCTTAGGGCACAACATATAGGAGCCTACTGGAGTTCATGTTGAGTTGAAGCGTGCCCTTATCTGATGCTGTTTATAGTGATTTTGAAGCTTCTTTTACTAACTGTCTTGAGCCAACTCTTTTACAATTCTTTTCCGACAAAATTTGATTCAAAATATTTTACAAACGCATAATTATAAAAGCATTTGATGGTAATAAATAAAATAATTGTAATTTCGCTTTAAATGGATTTATACAGATATCAGCTGAAGGAAAAAGTCCTTAATGATATAAATTTGGCCATGACCAAAAATAGCAGTATTTCGCGTCGTTATGTAACGAGTAAAATATTCTCGTATGTGATATAATTCTTCATTTGTATTCGTTGTGTTGGTTGTTTTTTTTTCATTTTATCTTGTTTTGTAAAACTGAATGGCAAGTGAACAAACAGTGAGATAAAAGGAGATCCTTGAAATTTTTTATAATGGAGTTTCGTCATTTCCTTCTTATTGAAAAAACATTTTATAATGTAACTTCATCCTGTGTGAAAAAAATTAAATATTTTGTTATATGGCACGTAATGACACACTTTGGTGAACATATAAAAATATTATAATTAAAAATAATATTATTGTGATGACATAAATGTGAGCACGGGGATAAACATAAACAATGTGCTAGACTTTCAATTTTTCTTGTTCATCCAACAACTAAGCTTTTCATTTTAAGCCAAACAATAGGTGAGTTTTTATAACAAAAATCCCACTGGAAAAAGGGTCGAAGATATATGTCTTGTTTCTGTATATCTGTATTTTTTTTAAACCGCTTTCATATTAAAAATCAGCACCTTCTAAACGGGCAATATTTTTAGTGCAATATTGGCAACTATAGCTCAGTCAGCATGACAACATTTCAATGGTAGCATATGGCTCTGCCATATATATCTCGGCAATATTGTTTGCAACACTATGGCCCATTAATGAAAATAATTTGTTTCGTGCAAGGACAAGTCTCGAACTAAGTCTTGGTGACATGTTAAAACTACCATTTCACTAGTTTACCGCAAGCACTACCGGTTTTCTTCTTTTCCACCTCATTCTTTGCGTAAGTTCTCAAGTTTCTGAATTTTTCGTAGTCTTCATTACTTGATTTACCATATTCTTCGGCAATAACTGCCCATCCATCTTTTTTTAGCATTTCTGTCTTTATAAATTCCGGTTTCCAAATTTTATAACTTAGGATGTGAATGTATTTTATTAATAAATTCAAGAATCTTTTCATTCGACCAAGTATTAGTCATTTTATACATATACTATAACCTCCAAAATTTTCATAACAACAACAACAAACGAACACCAAGACAAAGTTAAATTGCAGAGTATTTTCGCTGGCCAAGCGATCGTCCGGCAACTCTTGCTGCAACCAATTTAATGCATAGGCAACACAAAACATGTGTAGCTATATGGCCGGGACACACTAAGAATATATTCTATATATTACCCAGTCTGGCTGTTATTGCTGGCAATGTTGTCAGCCATTGTGTTGCACTAAAAATATTGCCCGCTTCAAAGCACCTTAACACATCCAGCAAAATGTTGCATAAAAAAATTGCAAAAACAATCAACATTCGACCACAGTAAAATTCTCTTTTCTTTGTGTCCAACTTGAATACGGTAGGTATGGATAACCACCAAATGATTTGAAGTAGACATTTCACCAATGTTGAGTTTTCTTGCTAGTTTTACAAGACTTCGTTAAGGTGAATTCACAATTTTGTAGAAAACACGTCCTTATTATTGCCATTAAATAATCCCCAAAGAATTCTCAATACGAGCTAGAAAGTACAGTTCCTCATAACTCATATTGTAGTAAATAAAACTCTTTATGAGGTGAAACTTTCAATGAGAAAAATTTTCCATTGAACACACCTCGTGGTAGCAAAAAACTTCAAATAATAAAAAAATCAAGTACGTATTCGTTATGAAAACATAGATTTTAAAAAATATTGTGTTAGAAAAAAAGACAGACAAAAAGTTAACAGTTCAGTGAAGCAAATATAATTAGTCCTCAAGGTAATTAAGACTAGTTTCTTTTACAGTTAGTTGACGTATTCAGTAGCGCTTCGTAAAAAAATACACAAGGTTTATATAAGATGGTAGTTTGTTGGTTTACTGAAATAAGAGTGAATAATGCGGCTTAAAAGTGATACACAGGAAGAAATGAAACTTAAGTTCAAAACAGGACAATTGTGAATAGGTCGAAGTTTGACAGTAATAATCCCCAAACTAACATTTGAAATAAACCTAAGCAATACTTTAATTGTTCGATATACTATTTTTTAATAATATTATAATATATTCAAAAGCAATTGAATATTTATCTAAATAATAAATAATATAATATAAGTTTATTCAGCAAATAATAAATAGAAAAAACATTTAGACTAGGGATAAACTAAAGAAAGAGCCCTACCCAACTGGTTGTAGGGAAAAGTGTACAGAGTTTACCCTTCAATCAACTTATTCACATCATATACACATTGCGAAAAGTATATTCGCGACATACGAATTACACAAGTACAAGGAAAATATGAAAAAATTGCTGGAAAGAGAGAGAAGAATACTTGGGCGCAGTCAGCGATGGTTGTGTGTTCAGTGCTCCTCTATTTTGACCGCTGTTGCCAAATGTACTTATCTGTAGAAGTTATTCCCAATTTTTGTCGATAGCAATGTTGAATACCAGTAATTGTTAAATCGAAAGCAGTGCATAGATTTTATTAAAACTTTTTTTCTTTACGTTAGGTTGGAGCGATGCGACATGGGGTAATTCGCAAAAGATCTGACCGTAACGTTGCTGCGTTATGTGCCTTGAGCCTCTCTCCCTAATAACACAGTATTTACCTGGGACATACCAATAAAGTACTTCTAGTGTCCCAATGTTTCCGACACAGGTGGGATGTTCCTAGAATGTTTCTATTGATACATAAATTCGATTGATAGAATGCAACATCAGTGGGATGTCCCTAGAATGTTTCTATATACAACTCTTACATACTCATTTGTCAATACTTGTAAATTGTCTTTAAACTTTAACAATGTTTATTAAATGCATAAATACCTACCTATTAAAATATTGTTACTGACGTATCTGTGATATCCCTGTGCTTCAACTTTGCAGAGGGGTAAGAAGAAGATTATAAGAAAAAGAAGAAAACTTAATTTGCGAAAAGTAAGGTTAGAAGAAGAAATGTGTTGAGTTTTTGTGGTAAAAATAAGTGGTAACATTGTGTTGTGAGTGTGAAGTGAGTATCTATATTGGATAGTAAAATGGATGGTCAGAAAAAAGAAAATTATTGAATAAATATAGTCAGTGCTTTGAACGGCTGTAAAAAGGTAACAGCAATGATTGACAATGGAGAACTGTCTACCAGTGGGTCAAGCGGTTATAATCCTCAGTCTCATTCGTGTACTCCTACTTCTTGTGCCCAGGATAACGAAAACGAAATAACTTATCAAAACACACCGAAAAGTCACGAGGGAAATTTTAATTCGAATAACTGGCATCTAAGCCTCATGGTTGCTGATACTTGTTTACTAATGTTTTATTTCTGTATACCTAGTAGAGAATGTTACATGTGGTTCTTGGAAAGTATGGTTAGAAATGTGTAATAAATAGCTCTTGTTTTACGAAATATTAAAATGTTTTATTTGCACCTAGTGATTCCACTTCCAGTGTATTTTTAGAAACGTTTCTAAAATGTTCTAAGCAAAGTACCCCGAATGTTCCTAGTAAATCCTATGTCATCCTAGAAACATCCTACTGGGATGTTTGTAGAACGTAGAAAATGATGACATGGCTGTTACCTGAAACATCCTAGAGATGTTTCGAAGGAAATGGGGATGTTGTTAGTGTTTCTATTGTCCCAGAAGGATGTTTCTGTTATTAGAGGGCTCTCTCGTTTACGAAGCAGCAATTCATATGCTTCGGCCGGGAATCGAACCCGGGACGCCCGCGTGGCAGATCATATTAGATTGGTAGCTGGAACTGTACACACGCCCAATGCTGACTGCGAACAATTATTCTTCTCTCTCTTTCAAGTAGCTTTTCTCATATTTTCCTTGTACTTATTCTTTTTTCTTATTCTTTCTTCAGCCACCGTTGTCAAGATAATAGCAATAGCAATAATAATAGCAATAAAATTGATAAAATAATTTTTGGTCCCTATCTGACACAACGAAAAAATATGTAAAGAATAAGTAATACCACAAGGAACTTACAGAAGATATTCCTTGTACTTGTGTAAATCGTATGTCGTGAAAAGACTTTTCGCAATCATCCAAACCAGTCTTTAAGAGCTCCTGAGGAAAGTGTCAGTGACCATTAGTTTCTTTAGACCTCTTAATCTCTGACTTCTAGAATTACATAGGTGCTGATACCGCGAAAGGGTTACGGTTTCCTGAAGGATATTTCAGTCCCTCTCTCTACTCCCTAGCGCATACCTACTGTAATTATTTCAATCTACTTCTATGGAATCAACAATGTACTATTTTGGAATTTCCATACAATAATTCAGTACTACGTTTTGCATTTTAATAACAAGTTATGGTTGAAATATTCAACATAATCCAAGAAAAAATCCTTTAATCTGACAATTATTTATAAATACCGTCAAATTTGAACAATTTATGTTTAGAGCGTCCCTTTTAGAAAACACGCTAATGGTTAACTAACGTTGAGTAACATTATTCATTAAGTTCGATTTTATTTATTAATTTGTCGGTGTAAATTGCAATAAACATAATAAATACGCACAGGTGTATTTATTTCTTAGGTAGACAAGAAATAATGAATCATAGATGGAATTCAAACTAATGAAGCGAAATTGAAAGTTATGCAACTGGAAGAAATATATTTAAGAGCGGTAATAGCAGCAGCAACCGACACCTAAATTACTTATAGACAATTTATAGGGAATTAGTGCTAATATAGGATATACTTTTAATAAATACAGACAAGGTAAAATTGTCGGTAGATAACTCAATCCTATCTTTGATTAAAAAAAAGTTGTTAACATCAGTAGTTAAAAAGTTCTTGCAATGCTTTTTACAATATTTATATTTGTCAGCTCATTCATTGAATTGCTTAGAATTAAAAAATTTACCCACTGTTCCAAATTTTTGGCCAAGTCACCAAATATGATCCTCACTCTCCTCATTCTGTTTACATGTCTGTTTTGATCGACTTTTGCTAACCCTGTTGATTTTTTGACCCATTCGAATCGTCAAATATAGAAGTTGCTGAAGATTCCACACAAGTTTGTTATCGGCAGTTTAAAAAGTTCGTGGCTGACTGCACACAGTCTAAATTTTGGACATACGTAGGTACGTAAGAGTAACTACTCAGTAGTGCATGTAGTCGACAGAGGGTTTTTAAATGAATTTTTCCCAAATAATTTAAAGAAATAAATCACCAATTACAACCTTACATTTTCAAAGCATGAAGTATGTGCTATAGTGAGCCATGAGAGCCGAGCAGCTCTGTCTGTTTTTAAGTCTTCTTTGGCTTGAAAAGCTACTTACTGGGCTAGCTAGTGAAGCCAAAATTTGAAGCGAATTGTAAATATTTGGATAAAGTTTTTGGTCGCACTTATCTTAGCATTCCAAAGCTGATTTTGGAGTAGGGGAGGTGAGCCATAGAGAGCTGTGTAGGTGGAAATGTCCGTCTGAGCTTGGGAGAGAGAGAAAGACACCGAGGATCAGAGGTTTTTCTGTTTTTGTCTGTGTATATATATATATATCACATGCTATTAGAGAAACAGTCTGAACGTCCTACTTTCTATCTCTCCTTTACATTCTGATGGATTCCGAGCTGACTTGTTGCCTCTATCTGTAGTATCTCTGAGTTAGACTTCCTGGAGGAGATAAAGAACACATCGCTAGATGGACAATACCAAAATTATTTCGAATATTGAGAAATAGTATATTAAGTACCTGGGGACCTATTCTCAGCTGCTGAATGTTGAGAAACGCTTACGTAATGGTTATAAAAGCGAGGGTTCCTATTTTTGAACATTCGCAATTGGTTCGCATGCGTATGTATCATTCGAAATTGCAGCGAGCGGGATATTTTAAGTGAATCACATATACGAATGCGTATTTGCCATACATAACCTCGCTTTTGTATATGTTTTAAAGTGTATGCATAGTGTATGGTGTATTCATTGACATATATGTCAATGGGTGTATTACAATTCATTCGTGATTTTGAGTTCGAGTTAGTTTTGTAAGACTTTTCGTCATAAAATAAATGGCTGCACAGTTTGTTCACTTGCTTTTAATCCAAGCATCTGAAAATGCTGAAGAGAGAGCATCCCGAATTTATGAAAGACGGCGAAATCTCAAAATACCTATAGCAGTTTGCAAGATGCCTTTATATTTACCTTTATTAATATCCATTATTATTGTATGCTAGAATTAACAAAAATCAGATCTGAGTTCAAATAATTTTCCTTGGAACCCCAAAACACTTCAAGCAGTAAACATAAAACGTGCGTAGAATTGGGTAGAGTCCGAAAATTTTAATTAGGCTTGTTGTAACAAGCATCACAGACAGTCTTTGACAATCCGGATTCGGCGCAAAGACCCAAAAGCGTTCTCGAAGCCCAATATTGTACGTCAGGGGATTTGATAAACATCAGCTGAGCCACAGCATGTGCTAATGCTGTATTGCCATGTTTACGCGAGTGTGTTTAGCTAACCGTTCGTAAACACTTGCGAACTACGTATGCGAATAGGAAAGAATACAATATTCATTACGAATGCGCATGTAGCCATTCGTAAATTGTTATATGCGAATGCAAATTTGCATATGCTGAGAATAGGTCCCCAGGTGTCAAAAACGTTACTTTAGTCAAGATTTTTGTTTATGAAACGAGTGACTAAAGCTGTTTTTGACACTAGATGTTTACTATAGTTTTTCTACTCCCGCGGTTCAATTGACAGAAGTACAAAAAATAATAATATTATATACGAGGAGAATTACTTTGAACGGAACAGAATAGACAGATTGTCCCAGGAGTTCATACCAAAAGCCTGGGAGATAAGAGAATGAAAATAATGGTACTTTATATAAAATGTGTGCCTTACTTTCCTCGTTCACGAAGTATGGGATTCTAAAGCTGGAAATTAATACCTGTTCTGAAATTATAACTTATTGGAGAATAATCAAAATTTAACCGTTTATAAACACCATAAATGAACTCTTGCTAGAGTTATTAGCAAATCTTCTCTACTCCTGTGAACTCAGTTACTGGCTTGGTCCATTGTTTGATCATGCAATTGTTTTCCATACATTTTTTCACGTTCAAATGACCAAAACTTCTTGCATTTTTTTAAACAAAAGATCCTTCTGTGAGATCTTGATAAAATTATTCGTTAAAGAGATATGGACCCTTTTATCCATACCCGACATTACAATGAGATATCTGTTTATAACCTCAGCAGGTGTTCATAAAAAGTTAAATTTTGATCAATTTCGAATAATTTCAACAACAAATTTACCGAGTAATACTATAATTAAAAATTTTGCTACCGAAAATAATCAATTGTTCAGCGTTGAATAATATAGCTTGCATCTAATAAGCTTTATAATTTATTAATTATATTTAAAAAATGCAATAGAAATCTTAACTACGCGCAAAAATACACAAAGTAACCTTGACTCGTCACACGGTAGTTTTCTATGAATATAAACAATAAAAAAAACATGTAACAACTATTTATGTATAGAAAACGTTTCTGGTCGGATACAGAATAAAACTGATGATAGAACGCCACATTTTTATTTTCCACGATGTATACATTTTATTTTTGTTAATTCAATAATTGCACCCGCATTCTTTATCAATAAAACCGTAGATTGATGTCAAGTACAAACAACTAATCGTGTCTCCTAAAACTACTAGTGGTTTTTTTATAGGTCTTAATAATAAATTTATTGTTATTGACAACACGAGTTGAAAGTGCGAAAAGACCAAAGACGCTGTAAAAGCCGTTATTAATCACACTTCGATAGGTTGGATGCGTGAAACACCTGCCATTTTTATGTGCTTAATAGTCTGACATAATTTTTGTTTTATCTATGCTCTCTACTATAAGTCAATTAAAGTGAATAGATAGAAGTTGCAATAGAATATAAATTTTACTATTACAATGACAATGAAAATATTTGACTAATGAATACAGTTATAGAAGAAAAAATAGAAATAAAACAAAGAAAAAAGCTAGAAATAGAAGGTTACTATTCAAAAAACTTGAAAACAAATGAATATTTTTATACAAATAAACACAGAACTGACAAATGTCGTTGATAGTGTAAAGCGGACGGCAATCAGACGGCAGCAGAAAAGCTCTATTCAAGTATCGCAAAATAAAGTGCCATCTAAGTACCTCTTAACCCTTCCTTGGTTACGTATTATGGTACACTGAAGTTATGCTTGGATAAGTTATTCTTATGCTTTTCTCTAGAAGGATGATTTTCAGTTCTAGTTGATTAGCAGCACTGTAAATTTGAAATTACTGAAATTACTCCATTTGACACAGAATTTTGGAAATTGCTTTTTTTTTTCCTCTTCGGAGCCGTCCTTTCGCCGGTACCACCTCAGCCTCCTGGGCTTATTGTGGATACTCCTAGTGTTCTGACTACAACCTATTCAGCCAATCCGTTCCCTGTATTAGCTCATACAGGTTCTTAGCTGGTTGATTGTAGAAGTCTTCTGGAGTCATTTGGGTTCTACCATAAAGTTTCTGCCTTCTGTGGTCCAGCGACTCACAGTTGCATAGTAGATGCAGAGCTGTTTCGGTATCCTTTTTGCATCTTCTGCATGTAAGGTCTCCGTTGTACAGCCCTATTTTGTTTAGGTGCTCCTTTGTGGGAAAGTGTCCCATAAGTAGCCCCGTAGTGGTGCGCAGTTTGTTCCTGCTCATTGAGAGCAGTTCTTTCGCTACTTTTTCTGATGGTTCTTTTATGAATTTCTTCCCATGTATTTGCCCAGTCGTATTCTTCCAGTATTTCTTGTGTTGTTCTTTCAACCACCCTTTTAACCATGACCTGATTAAGCATCTGGGGATGCCCACAGCAGGTTCGGGTCCGTTCATCAGAGTTGACGATCCTACTCTTGCGAGTTCGTCAGCTTTTTCATTGCCTGCGATTCCTTTATGACCTGGTACCCACTCCAGTGTTACACTGTTCCGAGTCGCCAGTCTTCTAAGTTCTTCGCCGCATTCCCATACTAGCCGAGATGTCACCCTATAGCTCTGAAGTGCTTTAAGGCCGGCTTGGCAGTCGCTGTAGATCCTGATCTGCCTGTTTTTGTAGGCTCTCATACTGTTAGCCCTTGCACACGCAAGTATTGCATAAACCTCTGCTTGGAATACAGAGGCGTATTTTCCTAGCGAGACGATTCCTTCTTATTTGCTCGTCTTGCTGTATATGCCCGCTCCGGTGCCGAGCTCATTTTTAGATCCGTCTGTATACCAGATCAGTTCATTCGCTCTACTATGTGGTGGTGCGTTCTCTTCCTTAAGCTCCTTTCGATCTTTGATGACAATCTCGAAGTTCTTGCGAAAGATATATTTGGTAGTCATTTGGTCTGTTGGCATTTTGAAAATGTCATCACCCACCTGCCTTATCTCTGTGTGTCCTCTCCCATGTGCCACATCATGGTCTAGTGCTTTTTCCAGTCGGGTTAGTGCTGCCCTTGCTTCACACATTATGACATAATGTAGTGGAGGAAGGTCTAGCATTGTTTCCAGCGCCGCTGTAGGAGCAGTCCTCATTGCCCCTGTAATGCCAGTGCATGCAAGTCTTTGCACCTTGCTTAGTTTTAGCATAGCAGAGGATTGTCTGGTCTTTGGCCACCATACCAAAGATGCATATGTGATCCTGGGAATGACAACCATTTTGTATAGCCAGTGGAAATTGCTTAGTTACATTCATATATTAACATTAGACTCCTTGAAGAAATTTATTAACAAATTGTATATTATCCCATCAGCATTGTTAAGGATGTGGCTAATATTTCATATTTCACAAGCGACTCAATTAAACATTTGGATCTCGCGACATTATCAGAGCAACCAAAAAAGATGTGATTCTGATCACAATAAGAATGTTCGTTACAGCTACAGGATGATGATCTAATAATACCTAGTTTTGCAAGGTGTGCACCAAATCTTCCGATATTGGTTTTAAGTCTAAATATAGTTGTTGAATAGATTTTGGGTGTTGTATAATTGAATATATATTCGGGAGGAAGGGGTAATGTAGGATGAATTTGAAAGTACTGGTTTGTAGAGGATCTAGATATATTTGTCCACCTCTGTTTCCATTTATCAGCGATTCTAAGACTTATCGAGTTATTTATATCTGCTAAAGTAAAAATATTGCAATCTTGACCCTTCGCTATCAGATCGGCCCATTCGTTCCCAGTTATATTGCTATGGCCCTTAACCCAAATTGTGATCAACCAATTGAGGCTTTTCTGTATAGCTACTTATGTATAGCTACTTATATCGGGTAATTTATGACCAAATGATAAGTTCAAAGTCTGTATAAAGAACCCGCATCCTACCTCATCTTTCGTCTTAGATCCATCTGTACCTATATATGAATACAGTGGAAACTCGATTATCCGGCTCTCAGTTATACGGATTCGCGATTATCCGGACTACCGACTCATTATATTAAAATTACCTACAAGTCAAATTTATGCAAGCATGAACGTTTTAGTATGTACGTACATGTATGTATATAATCTAAGAAGATGTATCTCCTAATAATTTCTTAATAAACATTGATTTTCATTGATATGTATATTTGTTGTTTTTAATAAATAACATACATAACATCGTATGTACAAAACCCGCTTTTCTTAGTACATTCGATTATTCGGATTTTCGATTATCCGAATACCTAAGGACAATAATTAGTCCGGTTAATCGAGTTTCTACTGTATTGTGATGAATTTTTAAATAAAAGATACTAAAATGTGCCTGTTTTTGTCTAATTTTCGATAGTTCAATGATGTGTTACCGTAAATGATAATAATTTCTGGGTAGCTTCTGAGTCCTGAACGTCGGTTAAAAAGCACTTTATTTTTTATAGCTCCAAGCTCCAAGTGAAACATCGATAATAAATAATTTAAGAAAGTTTGGTAATTTTTTTAGTTGAATTAAATAGGCAGTAAACAGAAATTAATTCTGAATAAACATAAAAACATTAATTGACCTACAATTGTCTTTAATTTAATTATAATTGGTCCGGCATTTAATTTATGGGCTTTCGTTATTTTCCTCGGAAACTTATTGACATATTTATTTATGATTGCTTCGTGGTAATAATTGTTGATATTTTTATTGATAGTTTTTTTTTTCAATTTTTGTATGCTTCAATTTAAAATATTTACCTAGGTATATTTATATTACCTATTTACATTCTATATGAAATTTTCTTAAAATATTAAACATAATATCTTTCGATAGCGTTCCAGCAAAAACAATTATTATAGGCCAATAAAACTATCGGCCCAGTCCGGAACAAACTTGGTGCTGAAACTTTCTTGTTTGGGCGGTGGACAATAGGGTGTCCGTTATTTACCAATTTGATTTTTGACTTTGCAGTACCTCGAAAATTTTTAGTTCACGATCTAAAAAAAAAATTTCAGACCCATATAAGCCCTTGATACTCATAATAAACCGTGCCTCCAAGACGATACATTTTCCATTTAAATAACGGATTTCAACTGTATCACAAATAGTGTTAAATATCTCAATAACCAAACTATATTACTGACGATATAAATGAAACTTAAATTATTACATTTTATTAATAAAAATATGACAAATTTTCCAACAATCTTTGAATAAACTCATGATCTCTCCAACATTCAAAGTGATTCATACGCTCTCTATACACCCGAGGTCTTCTCGGGTGTTGTACGATTCCAATAAGTTCCAAAAAATCCTCATCATCGGTTAAAATATCCATAATTAACTTTGACAAACTTTTAATTTAATATTAAATTAAGTAAAGGTTATGTTTGCATACAATTCATTCACTTTTAAGCCACGGAACATGATAATAATTTATGTTTCGTGCTTAAGCTTACATTAAACCTGCCCTCTTGGAGGCTTTACTAAGCTTAAGGTTTAAATGAAGCTCAACTGTAAGCCAACTTTGTACAACAGCAATCTGAACCTGAGTTTATACTTGAGCCTTCACTAAGCTACAATATTGTACAACCGGCCCTTAGTGATTTTCTTGCTATCGTAACAAAACATCAATAAATATATTTTCCTATTAGTTCAAGATACGTAAAATATGTCAACTAATATAATAGCATTATTAATATCTAGTCAATTTTAACAGTGTTGTTATCTAGATTGTTCTATGAATTATGAGTTTTCTTCACAATAAATATAGAATAATGTTACTGTAGTTTCAAATAGGCTAATTTGAATTTTATTTGTTTCAGGTAAACCACAATATAAATCCAGAAGTGACAACAATGCGTGAGTTAATCTAGAACAATCATATTATTTTGTTTTAACATCTAACCAGTTTAAATTACAAAAAATGAGTCAAAAGATTTTACCAGATTTAAAACTGAGGAAGAAAAAAGTTTGTACTTAACAAAAGAGAAATTATTTTCAGAACAGTCATGAGAGTGTATTTGATAATCTCTGAGCCTTTATGCAGTTAGATTTCTCTCCCAAACGTTTCGGCTGCAACTGGAGTTCTCCAAATATTTACCAGTTTGCTTTGTCTTATTAAAAAGTTTTTTTTTGTCATTTTCATTTCAATAGAGGGTGTATATGTTTTCTTAGATACAGTCGATGTCCTTTCCTAGTTGTAGACATCCGGTGAACTAAAGCGTTTTAGATAATTTTAGATAAGTTTTAGATTGGAAGCAACACTCGAAAAAATGTTCTGTCATTATGGAATACTTTTAGGTATTTCCATGAAAAGACATCGAACGTCGTCGTGCTTTTTTTTTCACGGTGAAGTGACTGCAGGATGCCGTGAGTGGTTACATAACATGAGGTTTTCCTCACAATTACAGCAAAGACAACATAAAATATTTTATTATCTTTTTTTTATAGTTTCTCACACGAATGACATCTGAAGATAGATGTGCATCGACTTCCGGTTACCAACCTTGGTCACACTACTTGATTCCAGTATTAATTTTAAACAAAAAAATTCAAGTCATTATTTATCTGCGCTATTGTTTTGATACTCGTTTTCTACTAGATGGTTTAGGGAGGATTTTTAAATTTCGGTCAAGGTTCAGGTTAATCTTTACATGTTTGTTGTTTTTTTTTGTCTCTAATTAAGAATTATTTTGGATAAAATCATTTTAACAGCTATCAAAGACTTGTAGGTATAGTCTTCATGGTGTTTTGACCTATGGCTTGAGGATTCGAGTCTATAAGACTCAATGGAATGTACTTAAAACTAATTAATTAATATTAAATATCCAATCTGATCTTTATTTAGGTATTTCTCCTTTTGTAAGTTGTGAACAACATAGTCTATTTTTCTCTTAAAATATTTACTTTCTACCAACAACTTTATTGGATAACATCGTAAGTCTTTAGGATTATCAGTTTAAGTCGACAGACAATATAAATATTACGATCCCTCTCCAGGTGTTTACTCTAAAAATGATTTTAATAAATCATACACCTGTTTCGAGTTCATGACAGTAATCGATAGTTTTGATTTATGGAAAAAAATAGGGACGTTGGGTGTTGAATAATTTAGTTATTCTTCTATTTGTTCTATTTTTCGACAGACTGTTCGAAGTACGTAGTCAACAAGTTAAAAAAAATGTCTCCGTTAATTACAATTGAATACCGTGTTCGGTGTATAGCGACAGGTATAATCTGGCAAACCAAGCGTCGCCACCCTAATAAACATCAAGCCATGTGTGAATGTGCAGGAGTACCAACTTATAAGTACGTTTTGAGCACGACAGAATCTTTGAAATTTCCTGTTGCTGTCATAAGCGTCAATTCACGGTGCACGATTCTTCATTTTAACGGAAAAGGTAAGAATGACCTTAGGCGACACCAGCGGCGCCGTTCGATTCACATTTAAACAGTAAATGGGGTACAGAGGTTTGTTAATTCCTAATCAATAAATTACCATTTTATGCACGTAATTTACAAAATTGAAAAAACAAAGGAATATACATTGGACGGATGAAATAAAGGAATTAAGTATAGAGAGAAATGTATAGTTAGGATTAAACTGAAGATTATTGATCATACTCGCAGGATCTTATTTCTCACGTGAATACCTGAAGAATGTACGAAGCAAATAGTGTTATAATGTCTGGCTGACATACTATTCTTAAGGCCTTAAGGCGCGTCCACACTATGCCGATATATGCCATCTGGCTTTGCCAAATGGCTAGATGCCAGATGCCGTTTTCAAATGCCATTCACTTTGTCCACATTGTAAATTCAGTAACTATTCAGTTAACCACGATGTATGCCGACAACTACATGCTTATTGTTGCAGCAGCTGTAATTATTGTCGACAAAAATGATCAAACCATATTTTACACTATATTCTTTTTTTTTATTTCTCGTGGAAGATGACGCAACAGATTCTTCAGTTTTCGTTTTTTTTCTGCACCAAAACTAACAGCAATTTCAATGAAGGCATCGCGTCTCCTATTGCGATCTTTATATTAGTTTCTTTTTTTCTACCACCAATCTAAGCTAACCTAAGTTGAACTCAGCTAAGCTATCGTTCGTTTTGCCAATGAAGTTGGATTTACTAGGATCAACTGACCTTGCCTTGCCTCCGCCAAGTATGCCGAATTTTTAACTTAGCGAATGCAAGAAAAATCTCTCATTTTTGACATCTGATAAAGATTCTAACCTTAAAAAACATATTTGGAGCTCTTTAAATAGAATCCGTTTTGAATTTTTAGTTTACTTCATAAAGGTTTACCTTCTTCGAGACCTTTTATGTTGTTCTAAATGTGGATCCAGTAAATCCATTTTCTGAGCTACTAGTTTTCTGATTTTATTGGTAATTTTTCTTTCAATTAACCTCAGAAGTTGAAAGTTTTGATTCAATGAATTTTTGATTTATTAATTTGTTTACCTTTCCACCTTTGTCTTTGTTTGTATGCAAATGCGCTTGCGCCGATATTGTCGACTTAACAGCGTTTGAAATGTGCGTTCGAACTACAATTCAGCTCAGCTAAGAATTCTGTAGTTAGCTAAGCTAAGCCGGTGGATAGAAAAAAAGCAACTAATGTTTTAATTTACAATGCCAAAGAAAGGAATTGTAAATTATGTCAATAAGCACTGGACTAATTGGAGAGGAAAAGATCAATTGTCACATGTCTCAAGAAATTGGTAGTGCTGGCATTGCTAAAATGATTGGCAGCGGGTACCCAGATAGAAGACAACAATGTCCCCATGGATGAAAGGAGTAAGGCTTGATTTCTGTGGTAACTCACAATTTACCTATGATGAAGAGCAAACATATGATCAAATGGAGAACGAAGAGGGTGGCGATGGAACTGATACTAACATCGCGGATGATGTAGATGAAATATTGGTCAGTAACGTTTCGATTGGTAATACAGACAATTAATTCGCAACACCTGGTGCAACAAGAACAGCGAAGTGAAGGGGAATACGCTAAATTTCGGGATATTGAATTGTATGTGGATTAGGCCTATTGGGGACACCACATTAAGAAAAACGCGCCGCTTACTTTACCTGAAGATGGTGTGGAAATGAGTTTTTTGGCCAAAACGAGTAAACTTTGCGGCGCTAGCACGCCTAAGCTATTGACTTTACGAAAAAAAAGGTGAACACATAAATTGTAGCTAATTATCTCTCGTTTCATTTTGTATCCAAATGTTTTGATCGTGAAAAACGTCGGAAAAGAGATATTGTCAAATTACTGCTTTTAGGCGACATTTTCAAATTTCCCGGAAAATTTTTTATGAACGCTATTTGGTAAAAAAGTTAGCTCGCGTTTTGTACAGGAATCCCTAAGTCGCATCTTATAAATAACACAGTGTATATACAACACTGCATTATTAAATAGTTTATTTGATATTAAAAACAAATCGAAGAATCGTTTTTTTCGACAACACAGAACACAGCACTCGATGTACCCATGCTTGCTCAGCCAAAACAATCCCCAATAAAATAATTCTTATTCAAACACAAATATCCATGTTGCAATATGTCATTTCCGCTTTATTAACCAGGATATAGGCGGCATTCTCTTCCGGTACGTCAGTTTATTGTTGCCTGCCCGTATTTTAAAGTTCGGGGTTCAACGAAGCATGTTAAAAAGTATCCCAGACTAAAGGAAATTCACTGGTCGGCAGTTGCAATGAAATTTATTTTTTTAATACATACTAGGTACTCGCAAAAGTAATGTGGTTTATTTTTAACGATAACTGGACTTCATTGAGCTGGTCTACTTTATAAATAAATTGATATACTGGGTGAAGTAGTTTTTACTAGAATACGTTTGTATAACAAGGTTGGAATGAGATTAAATTTTACCTTCACAAAAAAGTATTGGAAATACTGTATATTCTTACAGTTGTACTTCTTTACATTTTAATTTATTTATCAATCATTTTATTTTCCCATTAATGTATTCTTGGGTATTTCTTAGTGTTGCCGCGAGACGAGATAGAATGGGTCTCTGTCGTGATTTAAACTGAATATACCAAGCAAAATTTCAACGTTTGTTTATACAGGGTACTCGAAAAAAAACAAGTCCGGTAAGAAATTTTCATTTTTTAAATAGAACACCCTGATTATTTCAAAATTTTCAGATTCTATATAAACTTATAATTATATGATATTCAATGCACTATTATTCTGTAGTTGGTAGCTTCCAAGATATTAAATTACATTTTTGACTTTCGACAGCGCTAACGCAGTTTAGTGAACCACCAGTGTCTTTTAAAATCTCGTTATTAAGATTTAACTATAGAATAATAATGCATTTAACAGAAAATAATTATAATTTTATGTAGATTCTAAAAATATGCAGTGTTCTATTTGAAGGTTCTATTTTTTTGAAACCGGAATGCGTAAATGATTTCAAAATGGGCAGTTATTGGTTGTCTGTACTTTAATTTTTCCACTACTAGCTGTGAAGTTGACAATTATTGCTCCTTCCAGCCAACTGAGAAGTTAAATTTCTCTAATAGTGGTTAATAATTTTTACTACGAGCGGGCGGAAAATTGAATTTTCCACACACATTTCAGTGTGGAGAATTAATTTTATTTAATTACGCTATCAAATGACTTTGAGTCACTCCTTGACGTTAGGCAACGTCACATTTTTGATAACCTTCATATATCAGTTATGAAAAGTAGTTATGTAAAAACTTTACGTAACTGTTTAAGTTTCAACATAGAGATACTACATGAGTTCCAAAGAATAATTTATTAATTAGGTAGGTACTGTCAAAACTGACAATTACCCCATAATTTAAATTCAATAGTATTTTAAGATTTATAAACATTGAAAAAAACATTATTAAGGAGACAATTATTTAAAGTAAGTCAATTTTCTGGGTGAATACTTCATAGTTACAATACTTTTAACACCATTTGAATCCACTTTAATATTACCATTGTAATTGAAGATTTCATGAAATATTATAAAAGCGCGGATTAGATAAAACGTTGTACATAAACGCGTTATGAAGAGAGATGCATTGTTCAACTCGCGTAATTTGCAGAACTCGCTAGCGCTCGTTTTGGCAAATATTACGCTTGTTGAACAATATCGCTCTTTTCATAACTAGTTACGTAAATAACTATTCCCGCACCGTGTGGAAACAAAGAGCAACAGATCCAAAATTACAGCCATTCAACAAGCAACTAGCATCTGCTATAAATTTAAGTAATGCAAATAATTGTACTTTTACAATAAATTATAATATAAATAATTAGGTATTAGATTTTCACATGTAACTATTATTGTTAATAATATTTTACTTTATGTTCACTTTATCAATAATCTGATAAAATATGTTTCTAAATAAACTATAAGCACTTATAATCAGATAGAAATATCTCAACTTTTGATTAGTTCTGTTGACTTTCCTCACGCTCGTAAAAAAACTATTGTACCTAGCACTTGCGGAAAATGTTTTTCCGCACTCGGCTGCTTCACCGAACTCCGCTACGCGTCGGCAGACTCGCATTTTCCGCACTTGTTAGGTAAATGGCTATTTTTCTATTATTAACCTAGGTCAATAATGGACAAATTCAAATATTTTGAGATTCCAGTTCAACAAAAACTTGTGCAACATACTTTTGTATACCCAGGAGATTGTCTTCAATATATTTTCTGCTTGAAATTACCTATCAAGATAAAATTATTTGAATAAAAATGCCATTAGGTAGTTTAAAATTCGCGCTCAACCAAAAATGACTGATCATAACGAATACGTTCATAATGTATCAGATACTGACAGTGTACTTGTCAGTCAGACGACGGAGTAAACGCTTCTCGTGGTGCGTTTGTGAATTATTTTTAATTTTTGTCTAAAATTGGCTAATAGTGGAAAAAATTGTATATACACCATGTGAAGACATTTATAATAAACCTCACACCTTATTCCGGTCGGGGCAAAGCCACTCTTCACCACCTTAATTGGTGTATAATATACTATTATTTATTATTAGAAATTAATTGGTAGAAATTGGATAAAGGATTCTATAACTTTTTCTTTTATCCCTATTTTCAATGTCCTGAAAACAAATACATATATAACTGTCATGTATTGACTTATGTAGAAACACACATTAGGTACACGAATGTGATTAAAAAGTATGATGAATATACCTATGAGCCAATATTATAGAAACCACGATCGCAATTTATTTATGTTCTGTATATTCAATAAGTTCTGAACATTAGTCCATTGGCGCACTGTACAAAATTTAATAAGCTTATTCGTCATACAAGATGATTTGGTAAGTCAGTAACTTTTTCAATTTACAGCGCTTTAAATTCAACACCGCTCACGCCAAGTACCATCTAATAGTAAACTACAGGAAAATTTTGGGCAAACTGTCACATTTAATTTGTGCTTGACAGCCATTGAAAGCTGACAATTTCGTGAATTTTAATATAAAAGATCCATTTTTAACTAAATCTTTCACTGACCAGTTATTTTTTTGAAATTTGGATTCAGGAAATAGTCACAGGATGCTAAATCTGGAGAGTAAGCTGGACGAGGTAGCAGTTTGTAGCCTAATTTATGCATTTTTCACTTCGCTTGAGCCATTGTATCAGTAATTTTCAATTTTATGCATCACAATACGTTGAAATGTCTCGGTTTGAGATGCTTTGTAAAAATAACACATTAATAATCGAAACAATATACAGTGCTTTTCAGATAAAAGTATCCACCTTTAATAACTTTTGTAATACTGGTATTTAGAAAAAATCCAAAAACACGTCAATTTATGTTGGAAGGGGCAAGCATTATGGCTTATTTAAACTTACTGGAAAAGCCACCCCCTCACCCCTAGCAGCGTCCCCTTTATTTTTTTAAATTACTTTTCATATTTTTTATGTAAAATTTGGATACTCCTCTTTGAGCTGATTTCAAAAATGTA
>CAJUYI010000673.1:0-26887 GCA_910591695.1 Galerucella pusilla | reverse complement strand
CTTTGTGCCGTGTATGCATTCGACAACGACACATGAATTTTTATTATTTCTTTTTTTATAAGAAACTATCTTCCGATTTCAAAGACCGTACTTTCGTTTGAAGTAATAAAAGAATAAAAATGTATTATTATGTCTTACGTAACGCTCCTTAATGGTCGTAATTATAATCAAATTTTCGCGTGTTTCCGAACGTCGTGTCATATTTTAAGGTTAAGATAGAAACAAGGGGATTAGCCGATAGGATTTTTGTGTGACCTTGTTAACAAGCTGGTTAATACATTCCATTTTATAAATATTTTCGTGAAATTTATTTTAAAATACATGTTATTATATTTACGTACCATCATTACTCACTCTTTTTTTTATTTCCAATCAACACTCCAATTTAATATTATGAGTTGTACCTGTTTATTTTCTTTGCCTACCTATACAGGGTGTCCCAGGAGTTCGTACCAAAAACTTGGGAGGTGATAGAAAGGCTAAAAATAATGATGGTATTTCATTTAAAAATTTTTCTACTACCGTGTGTAAAGTACGTACTTTAGACACATTTTCGAGTGCGTAAAACTTTATTTTACGCACTAGTGCGTAAAGAGTTTTACTTTACGCACTAGTGCGTAAAGAAAAAATTCCAATATGTATGTAGTTATAGATATCTAGTCTTATAAAAAAAATAGGTATAATAAACGGATATTAAATCTAAGTTTTTCTCATAAATTGGAGATAGAAACCTATAGAATTTGGAAAAGTAACCTAATAATTATTGTTAAATAATTATTGAGTACTGGAAATAATACGGAAAATCGGCATAAGTTGGCGGTGAGTGACTGACATTCCATTTCTTTGTGAGTTGAATCTGACATTTAAAATTTAAATTGAGATCTTCCGACTATACCTAGGGTAAGCAATTGTGTTTTGTATTTAAGAATTGAATATTTTTAGAAAACTATGATGTTATTTTAGTTTATTATAAAAATAAAGATGGATTCCTCTGACGATCTCTCAGTTTACTTGGCAAATACACCACCAAATATATTAGATGTGGCACAGAATGCTGCGAATGATTTACTGCCCCAAAAATCCATGAGTATTTACGAAAAAAATATATCTTATTAGAAATTAATAATAGCGTTAAAGATTCTTCTAAAGAAAAATTTAACTTACTTTACGCACTAGTGCGTAAAGAAAATTACTATTAAACTTTTGTATTTTAATTAAATATTCGCTAGTAGAAAAAATATTGTATGCAATTCGTGTGTAAAGACTTTTTTTTCGACAATATTCACATTCGTCAAAAAAAAGGCTACTTTACATACTAGTTACATAAATAACTATTTTCTATACGCCTTTCGTTAACTAACAATAGGGCTGTAAAGTTGGGATTAAAAATGGTTTTTTATTTACAATTATCAAATGGCTGATTAGAAATTGGTAATATTTTAACCGTTAATAAACACCATAATTGCACACTTTTTGGCGTGATATACAAGTCTACAGCATACTTGTGAACTCAGGTACCGACTAAGTTAAATGTTGGATGCGCCAATTTTTTTGTAAGTAAAACTTTTTTCAGTTATAAATGCAATGATTGGTTTTTGTGAACATTTTTAGAAATATCAAGTCCTCTTGTGACATCTCGATAACATTAACGGCTTAAGAGATACGGGCAATTTTATGTCGCACTGCACACCTATTGGCGCATTCACGTTTATTTTGAATGTACCATTACAGGAAGCATCCTGTATTATTAGCAAATTATTAATAAATTGGTGCAGTCTACATTTATGAATATAAACTTTTACTTCATTTAACTATAAAGAACTTTATTGAAAACGAACATTATTTTAATAAAAGTAAAAATATCAACAAAACCCTGAAAAATGAACAATTACATTACATTAGCAGATTAGAAAAAACGAGTAACCAAGTAATTAACGACATCGAAAAAGTCAAAACGGTTTAAAAAAATTACACAAATTTCTCAATAATTTGCTAATAATACAGGATGGTGTTTATTAACGGTTGAAATATTACACGGAAAAAAAATATTTTTTTTTTTTTTTATTATCCGCATCGACCTATAAGGTCATTAGCGGTTACACAGTGTAATACATATTATATATATATAAGAAACAAAAAATTCAAAATTCACAAATAAATGTTCAAGTTAACTTCAATTATATGATAGATGAAAACACTTTGTATTATTATATGTACCTACAGTTTAGATTTTGTATAGTGCATTAACACTTGTTAAAAAAGCAATAACTCTCGATGGATTCGCCGCACTTCCAATGGCTACGCTAATATTCCCTGGAATCTTATGAGCTCTACGTTGTAGAACATACATAGGGCAATCGATTAGGAGGTGATGTACGCTGATAATCTCATCGCATACATGACAGAAAGGAGGATCGTCTTTTGTAATTAAGTGCTGATGAGTGAATCTGGTATGTCCTAAACGTAGCCGTGTTAAAATTACCTGGTTTCTTCTGTTTTCAGTATACATCTGCCAAGGTCCAAAATTGGATTTGATATATTTCAATTTCGATTCTGAGTTATGCCAATGTGAGTTCCAGCGTTTAATAGTTTCATCTTTGAAGTATGATTTCAAATCGGCTGCTACCGATAGATTACAATCTAGCCTGTTTTTAGAGCCTGCTTCTTGTGCTTTTAGATCTGCTTCTTCATTACCTTTGATGCCCACGTGGGATGGTATCCAGATGAATCTGACGTCCTGGTTACTTCTGTACAATTGTTCCAATCCATTTCTTATCAAGTTAACTATTGGATGTCTTTCGTAAATTTTCTCTAACAGCATTAGCGAATTTAGTGAGTCCGTCAAGATTATGTACTTTCCATTTTGTTGATGTTTGGCGTATTCTACTTCTTTGTGAAGTGCATATAGTTCACCAGAAAGTATCGTGTGTGAATGTATTGTTATATCAACTAAATTTATTTAGTCACTTTCATTTGATTAACTCGATTAAATTTCATTCATATCAAATACTGAATGTATTCGTCCAAGGAAATATTAAAATTGCCGAAACAAAATGGAATTGTCGACCTAATCCTAGAAATTTCTTGAACCAAAAATAGACTTATCAAGTCAAGTATTTCCTAATTTACATCAAAGTATTACTTATAATATTATTTTAAAAAAATGATTCATTCAAATCAAACAAATGAACACGCTTGATTCAAACATACACTTATCAAATGAAATATATTTTAACTCACTTTAAGCGGATAATATTATTAACTCAAATATTTGGTTGACTCAAACAAGTGAATTCGCTCGGTTCAAAATAAATTTTTTTAAATTAAGCATTTTTCAACTCCTTTTAAGCGAATAATAATATTAATTCAACCTTAACATTTGATAATTGTAAATAAAAAACCATTTTTCAATCCCAACTTTAGAGACCTATAGCTCGTTAACGAAGGGCGAGAAGAAAAAATTTTATATGAAATACCATCATTATTTTCAGTCTTTCTATCACCTTCCAAGTTTTTGGTACGAACTCCTGGGTCTCCCCGTATTGTAAACAAGGCATTTTGAAAGAGTTGTAAGCCAACTTACCACCCTTGGTGATGATAGTTTATGCCATATATAATGTGAATGTACAATATTTCATTTTTCCCAATTTGTATGAAATGTTCTGACTCTTGAAGCACTGCAGGATACTTCTGGCTTCGTTATAATGTATAAACTTTTATTTGCAGCTTCCTTTCTATTGTTGACGCTCTCCGTTACAGAACTTTTCGTAATAGTTTTCCAAATTTCCATTCACCATGTCGCTTGAGACCTGAGACATCAACTAGAGTATTCGCTAATAAGTTACCTATAGTTTTTCTAAGGGTATACTTCTTAAAGTTCAAAAATTCCCTCTATAACCTTAATGTTATTTTCAGTAGCATCTTCTCTTAAAAAATCTGGATAACTTTTCCAGATAAAATCCTTTCCATAATAATATACGCCTCTTGTTAAATTTAAGAATTTTGAGGTCTTAGTTCAATATCCTCTTATACTAAGGAGTAAAATTAATAGAATATCAATAAAGATTATAATAATAATTATTTAAATATTCATCAAATACCACAAATCCTTTGAAGCTAATTATCAAATATATCTGTCAACTAGAAATTTTTCTATTGTGCCTTCAGCCTATTGATAGTTTTTTTTTTCAATTTATGATTATAATAGAGGTAATAATAGTCGTCAGGGATGTCTTTTCTCCTTTTTTCTAAATCTCTTTAAACAACTTATATTGAATATTAAAAATTCATTCAACTCGTTTGACTATCACAGTTTCTCATCCGTATTCACACATCTAAAGACTTATACAAATAAGTACCGAGCTTTCCAATATTTCCGGTTTAAATGGTAAGCTTAGAAGGTGGATCGTATAGGGATCCGAACCCAGCTTGTGTCTATATATCTCGTTTTTTTCATAGAAATAGAAAAAATGCAAGATTGATTAAACCCTTCAAATCTGGAAAAACGAAATATCTTCTGAAAAAATTTATTTCAAAGACAGCAGAATTAGATTCAATGGATTTCAGTTAAATTTAATTTCCGATGTATCTATGGAGGGCACAATAGAGCTATTAGGTCATCCCATTTACATACATACACCAGTAGAAAGAAAAATTATGATGACAAATACTCGTACTAAAAAATCTGGAAAAGCACGATCTTGGCTAGAGAAACAGGAAGTTCTATTGAGGGAAAAGTGTTTTAACGATAAAAACTGTGGAACAACCAACTTTTCCAAATTAAATGTCGATTAATGTGAATAAATTTAAAAATACATGATCTGTGCTAGGTAAACAAAACAAAACAGAGTAAATTCCATAAGGTTACCATTTCACTCCCTTATATAGAATAAAGATGTCCTGCAGAGCAAATTAAAGCAATTTGTTCCGTCATTCATCATCCCAATACATTTGCTTATCAAATTGGCTTATTCTTTTTCACCGGCAATATATCCCTTATCCCTTATCTACAGAGGTTTCTCATCAAAATAGATTACCTTCGACAATTAACACATATTTGAAATGATAATATTATTCAGTTCTGTAAATATACTTTTGATAAGCTAAATTTAACCTATAAATCTCCCCGGCTATTTTAACTAACAACTTTACTCAAAAATCCATCTACTCTACAGCTCAGAAATATCTTCTTTTCATTGTACCAAACCCTAAATGAAAAATTTCGTCCAGACACAATGTCATAATGACCTCTTTAGTAGTCTTTGACATAACACAATGGCAACTTGATTGAATAAGGATAGTTAAGGGACAAATATAATGGATTGCTATGATTGTAATAAGGTCATTTTCGCCGTGGGGTTTGAACGAGACACGCTTTTGAGGGTTAAAAGAGAATACTGAAATTTTTTGTTGGTCTGTATAGTCCGCCTTGCAAAAAGTTACAGTTTACACGTGGATAAATAAAGAACTGATGATAAAAACTGGCCGAATGTTGATTGCCCCATTAGATTGGTTTATTTGAGCACTTAAATCATTAAAATTATGTTTTAGTCCAGTAACTGAAGACCTGAAAATAGGCAAACCTATCAATATATTTGTCCAATAATTTTTTTTGGCTTGATTTGTAGGTCTTGACAGGTACTTCGAAGGGAGAAAAAGTTCTCCAAGATTGCCCCTTAGCTAAGGGCCCAAAATGGCCCCTAACGCCCCCCAAAAAATGGTTTCCCGCCATTATCTCCCGAAATATGCAATTAGGAAAATTTTTGTCCAGGTAAAAAGTGAAGGTCGTCAAATTATCTACAAAAATGGTCTCCATAATTTTTTTCCAGAATGCAATAGTTTTCGAGATAGTCGCATCCAAACGTCCCCTCGCTTACGCGGCTGCACTACCTCTATAAATGCTACCGTCTATAAAATTAACTTGTAAACCGGCGGACAAATTCTTCCATAACTCAGTCAAAAATTAATATTTTCCGATGATTTAAAGTTCATTGTAATGGGAATATCCGTAGGTATCAATATGTGTACCTTAAACCCCGTTCTCGCCCGTCGAGGACATTGCAAAAAGTGGCCGTTGTTATTTTTCCCCAATATTTTGGCCTCTTCCATTAAATCACTCACATTTTATTTATTTTAAATGGTTTATTATCCCTTGTTTTCTCGCATGGGGTCTGGGGAGGTCCTGAATGTTCCTAGAAATTTTTTTTCAGTATCTTTGAGGTGTTTCAATAAAAAGTTTATTTATTTATTTGCATTTTTCAGTCGTTTTCGGAGTTCTCACAAATCTTTCAATATTTCCCGGTCCCTGGAAAATGAGTGCATTGTATTCCGAATAAAAATATTGGTTCAGAGAGTAGAGAGTAGCTTTCAAATGGTGTGCATTTGATAACAAAATAATTGAACATTAGTTCTTTATTTTCGCTTGCTTACAAGATTTGTGAGAACTCCGAAAACGACTGAAAAATGCAAATGAATAAATAAACTTTTTATTGAAACGCCACAAAGATACTGAAAAAAAATTCTATCTAGGAACATTCAGGACCTCCCCAGACCCCATTTGAAAAAACAAGGGATAATAAACCATTTAAAATAAATAAAATGTGAGTGATTTAATGGAAGAGGCCAAAATATTGGGGAAAAATAACATTGGCCACTTCTTGCAATGTCCTCGACGGGCGAGAACGGAGTTTAAGGTACACATATTGATACCTACGGATATTCCCATTACAATGAACTTCAAATCATCGGAAAATATTAATTTTTGACTGAGTTATGGAAGAATTTGTCCGCCGGTTTACAAGTTAATTTTATAGACGTAGCATTTATAGAGGTAGTGCAGCTGCGTAAGCGAGGGGACGTTTGGATGCGATTATCTCGAAAACTATTGCATTCTGGGAAAAAATGATGGAGACCATTTTTGTAGATAATTTAACGACCTTCACTTTTGACCTGAACAAAAATTTTCCAAATTGCATATTTCGGGAGATAATGGCGGGAAACCGTTTTTTGGGGGGCGTTAGGGGCCATTATGGACCCTTAGCCAAGGACTTTTTCTCCCTTTGAAGTTCCTGTCAAGACCTACAAATCAAGCCAAAAAAAATTATTGGACAAATATATTGATAGGTTTGCCCTTTCAGTTACTGGACTATTTACCTTTAGAATGGATTTTTATTTAAATTTTTTCAAGAAGTTTATATTTTATGTTTAGAATAGGTGCATATAGGTACTACTTATTTTATTTTTTCATCTCAATTTATCAATGGAAGGGATTTTTAGTTTATTAATTATGGTTCTCTCGAGATATACTGTTTTGTTTTCAAGTTACAATGGTTAAAATAATATCCTATTGTAGTTAGAAATTAATTGTCAACTTGGTCAGAAACGATCAAGTTGACAAAAATGAACTTGAAGATGTACAGGTTACATAATAACGATTGTATTTTTTTATTTCTTCAACACCCTCACTCCTTTCATGTTGGGAACATACTGATTACCACCAACTAGTGAATTCTCTCTGTAAAGGACAATGTTACTGGATGAAAGTGTTTAGTGCATGACTTCGAAAAAAAGTCAACGATAACTAGACAAAAATATCATTTGTACAAATTAATCTGCGCTTCTGGCAACAGCGGTTGAAATAGTGGGCAATCAACATTCGGCCAGCCTCTGGAACTAAGTACACGCCTCGATGCGCGCGTACAATTATTCTTTCTCTCTCCTACAAGCTGTTGATAAAATTCAAATACATTTGTCTATAAAATTATAGTTCACCTACCTCTCTTACAAGCTGTTTTTCTCATATTTTCCTTGTCGTTTTTGTGTTATCATCATCATTTCGCAATTTGTATATCTTCAAATTTACACAATTTACACAGAACACAGAGCCAGATGCTGCAAATGCAATACGCATATATGCAGATGGTACAAAAATGGAAGAAGGCTCAGGATGTGGAGTTTACTCGAGAGCACTAAGCCTAAAGATTAAGTGGGGAACGGGAAACAATACCAGCGTGGTTCAAACAGAACTGGCTGGTATCTCAATTGCCACAAAAGAACTAACCAGAAGAGGAATTTCTGGCAAAAATATAACAATCTGCACTGATAGTAGACAAGCCCTATTAGCCTTGAACAGACAACGTGTTATATCGAGGCTAGTACTAGAGTGCCACCAAGATTTAGCTGACGTCTCGGCAGATAACAACATTATCCTGAGGTGGGTTAAAGGGCACGACAGGAGTAAAGGAAATCGCATTGCTGATTCTTTAGCCAGGGAAGCCGCTGGACTGAAAATTCTAGGACCCAGTGACACCTACGGCCTAACGACTTCGACAATTGCGGAACTAACCAAACGTTACACCCATGCTCAATCCCTTGAGAGATGGGATGGAATCAAAGGATGCAGTTTTGCCAGGATCACCCTGGGCGACCCTCGGAAGCTGGCGCCGAAGAAATATTTGGCGATGACCAGGAAAAACCTACGTTTAACAGTAGGATTTCTGACTGGTCACTGTCAACTAAGTAAACACCTCCATACTATGGGGCTAGTGGACACACCTCTATGCAGGATGTGTGAACAGGAAGATGAAACTGTCAGGCATGTCTTATGCGAGTGTCCGGAGTTATCGTCAATAAGAGAGTGTGTGTTCGATGAGTCTTGGCCTACACCTGCCGATATAAAGGAGATGTCTCCCAGTGACCTGTCCACCTTCCTGAGAAGGACAGGATGGACAATGACCTAGGAGGACAACTCCTCGGGAGGATGTACAATGGGTCACATGTGGCCTAAGTGCTGTGAGCCTACACACTCACCCTCCCTACTCTACAGATACAGATCCAGATCTTCAAATTTAATTGATTATCTCTAAATCAACGACACATTTTTGATAAAATTCAAATACATTTGTATATATAGTGTACACTTCCTTCGATATACTGTTGAAAATTAAATTTTAATGTTTTTTATCTGTGTGGGTTTCGTTTGTGATCACTAATTGATGTCTAATAGACCGTTTAAAATAATGTCAATATAAAACGCAAGTCATCTGAGGATGGTAAACAATATGAAATGGCCGTTACACTAGGTTAGCTGTATTCGTTGCTGTCGAAAGGAAAATGAGAATTGGGAGAAAGTATTACCGGTGCTTAGTAATGAGTTTAAAGGTACAATATTTACCTAATTGAAGTTTATTTTTCGGGTTTGTAGCCTAAACAGAGTTTTACGTAAAGGGTGACATAAGATGAAGGTGAAAGTGTTTAGATAATGGGAGATGTCTGGGAGATGTCTATAGGCATTATAGTATAGAACATTCAATAGCCTTCCTGGTGTGCGTCATCGTTTTTGACGCATATGCAGGTTTTCGGTATGTTGTTTATTTTATTTGCAATTTTGACATATATCTAACCTTAAATTTGGTAAATAAAATCATCAGGATCGAATTCTAACAGGCTATGGAATTAATAGTCACCAGCTTCTCTTTCTAACTGAAAATACTTGTGAACTTTCAAAATGCTGATGTTTTTCCATGGATCCAGGCATATTTTTGTATTATTTAAATAAATATAACAATAAGATTAATATAAAAATAATAATTCACCGTAAACAACAAAGTACAGACCTAACGAGAACTGTCAGTGGGACAGTAGATACATTGCCAATACGAAAGATACGTTTGCATTCTATTTTGAGCGATGTAATTTCTCCCGATTAATAAGTCGCGCTTGCGCGTAATTTAAATATCAACTAATCAAATTTTTTAAGTCAAAGATTAGGATTAACGTTTGTAATACATTCAAACGTTTCATTATTGTGATATTTTGTGTAGGATTGATCACAAACCTGCCTTTTTCCATTCCTTTCAACGTAATGTGTTAGAAGGACATTAACAATCGATGACGCACACCAAGAAGGGTATTATACATCTGATGTTTGATTATTGACTTATACCTTTCAAAGAATTAATCTATAATCTTATACATTACTTTTTCTCTTCGGGCAATAATTAATTTATGTCCTCGAGGTGATTGGTTTAATGTAAATAATCCTCGTATTGATGTAAAATATCATTACCTTAATGTATTTTGCTACAAAAATGTATCAATAATTAATGTTTTTAAGCATTATGATGATCATTTCATTACATTAATTCTTTAAAAAGCCATTATAGTATAATGATCTTGCAGTTGTCCATAAGAAGACACGATATTTTTTCTTAAACTGACAAATTTATCCAATAAAAATTTTTTTCCGCATAATTCGTTAAAAATAATTGTACAAAATAAACTAATTACAGCTTTGTAAAAGTTAAACTAACTTGTTCGGGTTTGAATATAGTTTATTTGTTAAAGTGGGGGACATATTTAAGAGTGGCGAATATGGGGTCGTCGAAAATTTGATTCAAGTATTTTTATACTGACAGATATCGGATTTATAAAATCTTTATTGACTTATGAAATTTAAGTAGAAAACTCGTTTCAGATGAAAATTTGGAGTGTTGAACTCCGCACATAACTCAACTCATTTTGAGATAAAATAAAAAAGTTATGGGATTGACTGGCGGACAATTCTGGTTTAAAGCTAATAGTATACTACTTTTTTTTGAATTTCAAGAAAATAAAATATTAGCAAACACAGAACACCTTATAAAGGGTTCAATGAAACTCAAAGTCAAACCACAATATATTCAATGTCCAATGGGACTTGAAACTTGCAACTAGTTTCGGTAACAAGTTTTAAGTCCCATTGGACATTAAATATATTGTGGTTTGATTTTGAGTTTCATTGAACCCTTTATTTGGATTCTAACCACATTTAAGGTATGGATGAACTCTTAGAGTTACAGAAGACCTAAGAATAGATTAGATTAGAATTGGAGTGGTTCTTTGTACTATCCCACTGCGACCTTTGCAGATCTATTATGGTCCTCCCTATATTTAGAGCTCGATATCTAGCTTCTTTTTATTAGACTTATAAGCCTGGATACCGCCTCCCTTGCGTAGCTCTCTGCTCTCGGTTTTTCTTTTTCAAGTAAGTGAAACCGCACCCTTGCTTGGCATACCCACTCACAGATTATGTGCTCTGCAGTTTCGTCTTCTTACTAGTAGAACCTGCATAGGCTGTCATCTGCTACTCCAATTGTGTGCATATGTTTCCTCAGCCTACAATATTCGGTCAGCATTCACACCACCATCCTCGTCGTTTCTCGACTTTGACAGTAGGTCGTGTGACAGTTTGGCCAAATATATTTTAAGGAATAATTTAGCGTGCCTTTGTCCTGGGGTTTCATACCAGCAGCGCAACGCCTGGTTGTTTACCCATTTGTGGATACTCTCGGCATTTAGTAATTCCACAGGAAGGTTCTGGCCCTATCATCATCTCCCTGCTTGGCACAGAAGACCTTATCGTTACTAAAAAAAGCATGGGAAATTGTCAAATACTAAAACTTTTCCAAAAATGGTCCAGTTTGATATTTGGACAGGCCTTAAACTCTAGACCTATTATAATTTCGTGTCAATGGCAATTAATGGTTAATAAACCCATAAAACAAGCACGGTGAACTTACTTTTCAAACAGCAATTTTGTGCAATTCTCTATCACATACTAGATGGAAACTTGGGACTGTACGCCAATGATATCGATATAATTCTCATCTCTACAACGTACCTTTTCTACTCCCTCGCCTTTAATAGTAATAATAATAATAATAGAAAATAATAAATATAACATCATTCAAATGAATCATGTCATCATTTGTAAGACAATTGAATTAATTTTCAACATGGCTAGGCTTAGACATTCAGTGACCGTTTAATACATGTGTGTCCGATAAGGTTCGGTGGTTTTTAAATTTACGACCCAATTTCATCATTTATTTTCGACGACTAGAAATAAATTTTAAGATATTTTATTTTATTGAATATATAAAATGATTTCCCAGTGCTAGGAACGTTTAGTTTTTATTGTTTTACGACAGTTGCAGTTAGTTAAGCGTACACGATGAACGCATATGTTATAGTGCAGGAACTTGGATCGTTTATCTAAAGAAATTTATCCGTATTTCAAATTGAGGCGCATTAAATTTGTTCTATACGTTGTTTAGAATTGGAAAATTCATGTCGCTGTGTTCTCGAACTTTCTCAATTAAGTCTATTATACAGGGTGTTCTAGGAGTATCCCGAAAACTTGTGAGATTATAGTTGGGCTAAAAATAGTTTGTTTATTACTTTGTAAATAATCAAAAATTGGACTGTCTACTAGTATAATGGGTTTATTTTCTTTATATTAAAAAATGTGAAGCATTTTATGGTAACATGCTTAGGAAGATATCTGTCTTAGGTACCTCAGGGTTCTAGCCCGGGTCCGTTGCTATTCAACATATTCATTAATGATATCAGAAGTTAGCTATTGCTGATTGAAAATGTCAAAATAATTATGATCACATATAATATAGTACCCTGGTACAAATTTGTGGATGGTGTGTAAATCACTGTTTTTTCACAGCCCATTTGGAATTGGCTAGTGACAGCATGTCTTCAGCGACCTTCAAGCGAGTTTTATCCCAGAAAATGCAGATCTCTCGGCACTATCAACGCGTTTGTTGCCCAAACAATTAATTAAAATGGTATGAATTGAAAAAGAAATTTCAGTGGCTACCTCAGACTCATACATCGATTTTCGATTGCCATTTCCTTTTTGTTAGTGGTCAAAGCGGAACAAATCTTCCTCCAGATTTCGAAGGCTTTCGAAAACACTATAGGTATCTGTCTTACACACGTGTTTTTGATGAAGTCGTGAGCCTTATGTAACATTTTCAATGCTCTGGCACACGAAATTCTATACAAAAATTATGACAGATGAAAAATACTTGAGATGGATTGACCAATTGAAGTTTGAAGTCTGTTAGTTCATTCAATAGTTCATTTTGACGTTTTTCTAAAATATTCTATCAAGTATTAGTACTAGTAGTACTTAATAAACTATTCTCTATGAAATTTGTATTGCAATATCAGAGATCTTCAACTCTTTCAATCAAAGCAATTATATCTATGAAAGTACGCAATACCTGTCAATACATCTTCTTCCTTTCGGTAATTACCTACAATCCTTTAAATGTTTTTCAAGTTGTGTATTTTATATATATATATAATCATACACCCTTTTACCGTTAGGTGTCGGGTTTACATTTAATTTCAATTTTCATATATAAACGTTTTCCATGCTCTTCTGTCTTTTGCTAATATAGCTGCTTCTTTCCATGTCTTCCCTCTTTGTTGTGTATTTTATAATAATTTTATAAAAACTAACCTGAACGATTCATATTGGGGTAATCGTTGGAACCATTCACGTCTTCTAATTTATAATATTAGTTTCATTATTCTAATAACTTTTTAATTTTCGAACAGGTTAAAGATACAAATTAATGTGCATTGTCTTTTATAGTTTCCTTGATATGTGCAGTGAACGTGTTAACGATTTTGTTTTCATTCTATTTGACTGTATCATTACATAACCTTGTTTCGTGAGAAAATAGTGCCGCTCCCTATGCATAGAGGTCCACACAATTCGTAATGTGCTCCACCATGTGTAAAACGGAAACTAAACACTGCCTAAGGCGTACTAACGTACACTCCAATGGAAATTCTTTTTGTTTTGCCTTTTTTCACATTTTTGTACCCAGATAACGCTGTTAGCAGGTAGAGAACGGTATATTCAGTCTCTGAACAAGCACGTAACTAATTTAGTTTTAAAGGGGACCAATTTACGCAAAAATTACATAAAAATGAATAAAGAATTGATATTAACCCCACAGTGGTAGCGCTAAATTTTATTTCATTACAGGTCGCCCGATCAGCTGGACATTACATTTTATTAACCAAATCAAAACTCCACAGTAGTAGCAATACAGTATTTTTTCCACTACTATAGCTGTGAAGTTGACAATTATTGCCTCTTCTACTCAATTGAGAAGTTGAATTTGTCGATTAGTGGTCAATAATTTTTTCTATTATTAGCCTAGGTCATTAATGGACAAATTCAAATATTTCGAGAATTCAAGGATAGTAGTTCAGACAAATTCAAATATTTCGAGAATTCAAGGATAGTAGTTCAACAAAAACTTGTGCAACATGCATGCAAAATGCCATTAGTTTAAAATTCGCGCTCAGCCAAAAATGACTGATTCTGCTCGGTCAATAATAATAGTCTTCACCATCTTGGTATATAATATACTATATATCATAGTTTAAGCAACAGTTTCCTTGCAGTTTGGGCAAATGGCTGTTGAGTATATGCTTATTTTTGTGTCAATTAACTCACATTAGCCCTAACTTCCGCAGACTACTTAGGGCTCTTTCACACGGTCAGGATATTTATCCGTCCGTATGATCGCCCTGTCGGGCGGCACCCTGGATCTCTCTTCACACGGGAGTCTGCGAAAATACTAATCAGTTTGCCGTTGATTGTGATGGACAGTAGACGCAAAAAGATTTTGTTCGCTTTATTAATAAACATAGGCGAGAAAAACAACGTAATAGGCAAATATGGGTTCACCCTTTGCTAGAAAGCAGTTCCTCGGCAGCTTTGTTCCAGATTTCTGGTTTATCCTGAGCTAAACTGATAAGTATACCAGAATCTATTTCTTCTACTTCTTTCGACATGATCGAATGCTCATAGCTACACTGCAGAGTACACACACATCTTCTCGACAACACTACACGCTACTGGCCTGCAAACCAGTAAAGACAAGCATAGACCAATCGGACGATTAAACACCCGGATCATGTAAACGCATTCATAGCACAATGTGTGAAATAACATATGCTAAACTGTGTATTGCTACTTGTCCGGCTGACGGGCGAAAACTCGGACCGACAAACACCCTGACCGTGTGAAAGAGGCTAACAATACCATCACCGAAAGATACCCTAAGGCGATGGAAACGCCGATTCAAAAATAGAAAAAAAATGAATGTATTGGTCCCGAGACCATCGGGGGTTAAAAATGATTCAATGATTATAAATAATTTATTCCCGGACGAAGGGAAGCGGCGTAAGACGTCATCAGTAATACCAGGGTTGTTTTTAAAGTGCTGCTCATAACAATATAGTAGGCGCTTAACAAAAAATATCAAGTATCAAAAAGTAACTGTCATGTTTAGTCAAATTGACGCCAAACTGAAATTTTGAAATTAAAAACTCAGTTGAAAAATGGTATTGGACCCAGCAAATTTCAACGCAATAACTTCTTAGAATTTTCGGCAATAAATCACTACATTAGCCGAGAATTGCTCGTTGGTATGGAGAATTTAAACGTGAAAGAACAGGTTCACGTCAACACCGGAACTTTTAGGATATCAAAAGGAATATGAAGAGATCAGCTCTAAGAGGAAATATTACATGTTGTAGCTAATTCTTCATTGTATAGAAGAATTGCAGACATCTACTTAGAGAGATACAGTAATTTCAGGATATCTAAAAAAATATGGAAAGTTCAGCTTCTTCTTCATGATAACTTTATACTGAATTTCAAAAATGTATGGTGAATTTTTTAGATCAATATTAACTAGATATGTCAGTGTCTAATGGAAAAAATTGGACGATTTTTCAAACATTCAACGAAAAAACGGTTCCGTGCACAGATGGTAAGCGGTAAAGTGATATTTTATGTTAATCTTTCGAATAAGTAAACCGTTTATTATTATTATGGGCAAAATTAGTGAACCTATTAGAAGGACTATGATGAAACACCTACTCAGATACTTTGCTTCTACGAGAACTCACAAGGACTCAGACGGAAGCACTTTTGAGAGATGATACAGCCATTACAACTACTGAAAATCCCTCCAGTCAAACTATTGGCCTATATAGAACAGACGAAGCTTCTGAAATAGAAGTAGATAACAGGGGTGATAGTACAAAGAGTTGGTTCAAGTGCCTAGGCTGTTGAGCACAACCCCATCGACCAAATGAATGAATGAATGAATGATCATCAACGTATCCTCAAGGATAGTCTAACCTTGTGGAGTTCTCTTTCCGCGACTGACGTTACATGCAACTTTCTCATCTTTTATATAGGATAATCCCCAGCATCAGTGATAGGAAAAATGATGAAGATGAACTTTGAGGTTACTTTCAATACAATATGATTCACTGACTAAGCTCAATCTTACATAATTCCATTCTAATTTTTGACACTAGAACAGCTCCCAAAACGATTTATAAGCTTTGATGATTGCAAGTATGATTATCTGAATTTAAAAAAAGCCATTTAGCCCCTTTTTCTAATTAACTACGCCACTGTCGGGCGCTCTGTACATCTAGGACGTACTTTTTTACTGTTAACCGTTCGTCTTCAGCGCTTTCATGCTATTATTAATCATATTTTACAGGTGGGTAATACAATACAGGATGTGCTAAAATGTAAATTATTCAAACATTGTTGTTAATGAATATGAAGAGATAGTTTATATTATATATTCAATCGCGAATAGCACATGTTTTCATTTGAATTCCACACACAAAAATGTTTATATCTAAACGTATTAATAGGGATTCCAGGATTTCAAAATGAACATCAGTCGTACTGGTGCGACCCCCCAAAGCAGAAACATAGCAAACTACTGGTCATTTCTGAGGCTAGTTGTCGACATTCTGGAATAATTCGCTGATGTAAATCATCTATAGATGCTGGTTGAGTGGCATACATTTTAGTTTTTAGATATCGCCATAAAAAAATTCTAGGGGGTTGAATCGGGTGAACTAGAGGGCCACTCCAACGTTCGTCCTCATCTACCTATTCACCGAGCAGGAAATGATTCGTTTAAAAACTGTCTTACTCCAAGAGCGTAATGTGGAGGTGCCCCATCTTGTTGAAATATACTAGCAAAGTTTCTAACAAGGTATCATCATTTTCTAGTAGGTATTCGTGTTATTTCGTGATCAATAGTTTCTATGAGTTATTGAAGATTAGACACACCAATTAAATTTCCCTCAATAGAATATTTTCATGAAAATTAATGTACCTATTTGACATGTTATTTAAAAACACCGGTCGCTGTTTCTGTCCCCAAGCAAAACATCGTTTACTTTATTGTGTTAGTGCCACGATAAAGGCATAGTTTAGAAAAGAATTCAAAAATGCAATAATGTACAGGGTCTTACATTTAAAAAATTGGAAGAGGTGACCATAGGAGGGGGGGGGGGTAGAAATTATACTGTCTACAAATGAGCAGAAAAAACATTTTTTTATAAAAGAATTGTGGGGTGGATAGTTTTCATCAATTTGAACTATATACGCCTATGGATCAGTATTTTATCCCACTCTTTCCAGTTACAATTGTACATTATAGTGTATATTTTCTTATTCACCAATTAAATGATTCCAGTGGTTATTAACGGTCAAAACCACGAATGTAGTTTTGGTATAGTCTCTTCGTACTTATAGTGAAGTGTTTGAGTAGATCCATGGAGAAAGACCCGCGCAAGTTGTGAATTTGAAATATTACAGAACAGGTCCGTTCTTTGCTTAATATTTAATCATTGAAATATAAGAATAACAATATTTTGTCTATTCCAATAGTATTCTGTGACTCATTAATAATCGATCCTTCAAAGTATGAGCAACGAGTTTAGAGGCGTTGTCTTAACGTTGTGGATGATTCGAAAGATACTATGCGTTGTCCCACTTAAATTTAATATTAGTGTGCACACTGTAATTTGCCTGCTTTTAAACTATGAAAACTAGGCCATGGATAGTATTCCATTGTTTGTTCACGGTTACTCTCAAATAATCAGTTAAGTCACTTCACTGTGAGTATGAACAGACTTTATTGGAAAATTTCATCATCAAAAGTAGGTTTCCAAGGTACCTATTGATGCCTATATGCACTAGATTAATAGTAATTTCATTTTACTTGTTACCTAATAACGTTGTTTTATAGCAAATAATACCGAAAAAACGTAGATTATTTTATAAAGGACCAATTTTAAGATGTTTTTTGACATGCTCAGTGACTGTTTAGTATTATAGACTTCTGAATCGTTCGGTGATATTTTTGCGCTCTTAATTTTTTATGATGAATCTGTAATGCGCAAATGACACGAAAAGTTGGTTTGGTGAGAACAATAATTGTCAAGGTCGGTTCGATGATATTTTATTTCAAAGCGATAGTGAATTTAATTAAATAAACGTGTAGATTTGTTGATTGAGCCATCATTCAAATTATACAACTACAATAGAATATATAACAGATTTTCCCATATGGCTTTTGTATTATTTGTCGATGGCACAAACGACTTAGACTATTAAAATCGTTCCTAATAATATGAATTAACCACAAAAGAAACTAATGAGCATCAGATGCCGTGTAGGTATTCGTTTCTTATAAGAATTTTCATTTTTTTCAAAAAACCGCTCTTTCACGTAAAGCTCAATTAAAAATAAATAATTGAATACCGAACGGCATTGGTTGACGTATATCAATTTTAATAAATTCAATTATTATTGATAATTGACAGTTTTTTTGAACAGAATCTTTGAAATATCTTCAAGAGCGAGAAAAAATTGTAACATGTCAGCTTGAAGGATTCAATTTCAAGAAATTCCCATATCTACAAGGTGAATTCAATACGAATACAAAAAAATTATATGTTAGTTATGAACATTGACAGTAAAATTACAACCTTTCATTATAGCTTGGTACTTCCGCCCTCAGTAAAAATTATAGGAAAATTATTAGGTACAGTATGAACCACAAAGTCATCATTCAATGATATAAAGTGATTTATCATTAAAACTAGTGAGTAATAAATAAATAGTGAATAGTAGTAAATAATAGCACTTTATTTATCTAACAAATGAGGAATGAATCACTTTTATGAAATAATCTCACTGTAATATCACAATATCCATTATCCTTTGGATCGGGATTCCAAAATTGTTCCATTGGGAATGTTTTCATTACTCCTGTATTGCATATACAGGCTAGTCTTTGAATTCTGGAGCTTTTCCAGTCCCACTACTCTACGCAATGTTTCCATAAGTGATGACTGGACTCAATTTAGCTGTCTACATCCACCTCAGGCTCTTTGCCAGATTTCTATCATTTTTCTTTAAGCGTATACAATACTTTTTCGTGTTTGTTTCACAGGAGTCTACTATCTAGATACTTGACTATTTGTATCCATTCAACTATAAGAGGTTAACTAATCAGTTTTTGGCCAGTTCTGTGAAGCTTCAGAAACTACCTATATTAGATTCAAAATCAACAGGCACCACCTTAAACAAATGCGTAGTGTGTGATAGACACGTGCTATGTGGAGAATACGTCCTAATTGGTCAAACAGCAGTAAAACATTCGATACAGATCGCAGTGGTGATTATATGGTGTTATTATTGCAATGTTTTTGTTCACATGAGCGCCTCGTGATTTTTTTGACGTTTGATGTGTCTTAGTTGTTTGGAACACACTTATACGACTTCATTGTTGTTTGCTTGTTTCAGCCATGCCATGCTTCACCCAGCAAAACTGCAAAAGACTCAATTTTTTCAATACTTCCTTCAGTGCCATTGAAAGGGCTTAAGTATAAATGCTTCTTGACATCTTTGGGAATATGTAGTTAGGATGTGTACCGTACAGATGAATCCTTTGGCAGTACTATAAAGTCTAATTTTCTAGGATTAGTCAGTTTTGTCAGCTTGCAATAACCAGTTAATGCGTTAAATCATGTTAGGTATTTTCAGTAGCTAGATTGTCCAAGGGGACCAACGTATTACTGTGAGCTCCAGTGATCCAGTTCAGTTAGTTTCAAGGTCTTTTGGTTATGAAATTAACCGATGGTATGTCTAAAAAGCATTTAGCAGCTTTTTTCTTCAAAGTAACCTTTTCATTAGACCCTCATTCGTTTGTTGCATTTTTATCAGCGCTATTGAATATCTTTCTAAATTGCTATTTGAAATATAGAAGAGTCGCATTGTGCTGAATTTGTCGAATACTGGATGCTTCTTCTGGAATTGGCTAGGTTTCCTACACTGGCATATCCCTAAATTTTCTTTTCAAGAAAGATTCTATAGGTACTGCATTTCTTTATATATTAATAGTATTAGTATGAAATGCTTTAATATAAATCTATGACGTTAGTAATGAATTACTGAATACTTACAATGGCTTTTATAACAAATAAGCTGACAACATGAAAACAAGATTTTAGATTCTATCCAATTTAGTGTTACTACGTGCATTTTCGTTGAGTTTTTATGCTGCGATCAATCATATTTTCTAAGATTTTCTGATAATTTGATCGTTCACAGAAATGTGGCAGGTATATATTTACATAAAAAAATCCCAATGACATTTTGAACATGGTACTCAACTAGCCAATTTGTTATTATTTCAATAACGTACAAAAAGTTTAAACAAAAAGATATAATTCAATCGTTAAAAATTGACAATACTCTATTAATAGTAAAAAGTTTACGTCTACATTTGAAATAATTGCGCAGGAAATTCACAAAGTTATTGACTTATTAAAATGTTTTCGTAAGTATTATACTTTATATTATATAAAGATAAATTTGAAAAAAAAGTCACTTGAACAGTTTTAATTTGGTTATTTCCTGACAGTGTAGTTAATGATTATTACTCACTCACTTTCCGCAACCTCTATCGGCTGTCATAATTGTGATTAATTCATTTATATTTATAAACATTGATTAATTACAGTGAAAATGTTGAATGCGCGTTTCTTACCTTATAAAAGAGTCTAAGGTCATTTGAAATTCAAATAAGTTACAATTATATGGGAAGTCCCGCATGATGAAACAAGAAACAAACTATTTGAATTTTGTTATCGTGGAATCCTTTTTTTAATAGAATTCAACCTCAATATCGTCTTCAACTTTTCACAAAATATTTTTGTTTAAATATATTTTGTTCTAGAATATTGGACCATTTACCAGTCAAAAGCGCCCTGACATAAGTGTCTAGACATAATGGCTCCGACAACTGCGCTTCTCAACAAAAGCGCTCCAGATAATAAACAATTAGAGCGCTTTCGGACGAGACACTTTGTGGCCAGCTACTAGTGTCTGAAAAGAATCGCGCGGCTAAAAATTCATTAAGAGCGCTTTCAGACGAGACACTTTGTGGCTGGCTACTAGTGTCTGAAAAGAATCGCGCGGCTAGAAATACATTAGGAGCGCTTTCAGACGAGACACTTTGTGGCCAGCTACTAGTGTCTGAAAAGAATCGCGCGGCTAGAAATACTAAGAGCGCTTTCAGACGAGACACTTTGTGGCCGCCTACAAGTGTCTGTACATTTTTAAATTAAATAAATTATTCAATATATTTTTGTGGTCGTCCAAAATCATGCAAGTTGCCGTGAGATTGGGTATCAATATGATGATAATTGTGAGAAATTTAATTTACCCCATTGCTCTGATTTTCTTCCTAACAACCTCCAGCTGTGTCTGCAATAATTTACTAAATTAGGGAAAAAAAATGGCTAACCAATATTATGACCCATCATACGGCTTTGTGAACTCTTGCTATAATTTATTCCTCCTTAAAAGTTCTATGCAAAAAGAGTACAATAATTTTGTTGTTTTCCAATATATTATTATTATATAGAGCACTTTATATTTTGAGTGACGTGCTGCAAGAGAAAAATTTAATTATTTTAAATATGAAAAACCTGTTAGCTTAAAATACCCACTTTGTTTCATTCTATATAAGTTATTATTATTTCTAGACATTGATTAATTTGCATTACAAGGTTATTTTTTATCAACAAGCCAAGAGTATTTGTTAATTTTCTATTTGACATTTGCTGGGAATTGTAATTTTCATGTCTGAATTATGAAAAAAAAAAACTTTTGTTGACTAGCATAAAAATTGTTGAGACGGAAAGTCGAGCAGTTTTATTCAAAACATATCAGTCTTACGATACAAAGTCTGGGTGATGTGTGATGAATTTATTCACTAGAAAAAAAACCTTGAAACTTCTTGCTATTCAATACAGAATTTTAAAAATATACAGAGTGAGTTTTAAGTATGGAAGGCATCAATTGTTATAGAAACAGCTCACACGATTTTCGTACGTTCTGGTTTGTGTTGGAAAGTCAGTTATTTACAATCATTTGGAAATCATAAGGTTCTTACATAAAAAAACGTGTTGGTATATGATCAGCTTCACTATTTTTGAAAATATTAGTGGTCACTCGGGATAGAAGGTATTAATAATGAGAAATAAGATCATTTTCATTACTTGAGCAGTAAATTACGCTGACAAGTGCCTTAAATATACACGCTTCTGGCATCGTGATTTTGTTAAATTTTTTAAATCGTTTATAAATTAAGATAATGAAATCCAATCAAGGAGTAGAAAGGGTGCTCAGAATCGAAGTATTTAATGAAATGGGGGGAAGAAAACTAAAAATCGAAATAAAAAATCCAACCAAACCAGCCTTCCATCGAAAGGTAGAAATGCATCTAATTAAGAAGTAGGAAAGAATAATTATAATTGAAAATAAACTACATATCGCTGAATAATTACAATTATTCTAACGCTTTATAAGTTTTGGAAATATTTTTCAAAACTTATAAAGTATTAGAATAATTATCATTATTCAGCGATATCTATTGGTAACGCGCTTTATTAAATACGACAATATTACGGGAAACTGTAATAATACTTTCAAAAAATTAATATCTATTTTTTTTATTAAGAATTGAAACCGATTAAATTTAAATTTGAGAAAATAGCAACTATTGACTATCAAGTATATGGAAGAAGTTTATTATTATTTTCCTATCAGTAAGCACTTTTAGTCGATTTTACTAATCAAATTGTGATTTAGTATATATACAGAATTTCACCCGTTGTCGTGATTATCTAGATGCCCTCGGGCCTCACCAAAGGTTGAAACAGGCAAAGGAAATGTTACAAGGTCTTCAAGATTACCGCGGAGATTGTGACGGCGTTTTGTAATAAACCTGCCGTCTCTATATCTTTCTCTCTCTTTGAGCTCTCCGAACTTTTATAATATTCAGTAACGGACTGCCTAAAATGTACGTACGATCACCCAGTATTAGGTTTTTCCTATTTGCGCATCCCATTTTTCTACACACAATAATATAGATATGTTTTCTTTATTGTTTCCTTCAGTAAAGTCGATTATAGTACCTACAACCGAATATATATTTTTCTCCAACCATCAAAAAATGTTGACATTTTTGTACTATTTTCAGGTGCAAAAGCCGTCAATTCCCTTACCGTACAAAAATTTGCTCGTTTTGCTTGACAACACTTTTAATCCTAGGATTAAAAACGCTACTTTTGATCTTAGGACTAAAAGTAATTGCATTTGAGCTCTCTAATTGGAATTTGAAGAAAAAAACATTGCCTCTTAGAAACTTAGAAAAACGAACTAATTGGGCAACTATATATAGGTATTTATTTGTTATTTATAGTGATAATGAATGTACAATTGGAACAATTATTGCCAAAATTCAAAGCACCACTGAAATTATTACTAACAATTTTCTAACAATTCAAAAGATTTTCATTATTGTTAAAAACTCAAAATATTCTCCGTAAAAGTTGATGAAACATTCAAGGAAATATCTAAACAGGTACTTGTATCTTCTTTGTCAGGTTGCAATATTTTTCTGGCAGTATTCTCTTTGTTGATACGTGATTCTTCAATATATCTTCTTAGCGAATGTACAGTATACGAAGTTTCTTGTTTTTTGTCTGCAAAATTTTTACGACCAGGACCAAGTTCATATCTTCAATGTCATCATATTTCAAATGAACTTGTTCGTCACAACGCATAGCACCTCCAATTCCTAATACTAGAACAACCTTTATCATCAAATATACATTATCAGGTGCCATATCCAGGAACCGATCCACTTCCTCCTTTGTAAAAACCCTAGACTTTTTATGTATATATACATCACTTTGTCTTTTTAACAATGCTCGTAATTTTGAATATTTATCAATATCCACACCATTTTTAATATCCCGTGTGGATCGCAACATTGAATACTGTGACCAAAGAGTGGATGGCTTGACGGTCTTCGTTAAATTTGAGAAATACACCATAAGAACACTCTCCGCATAGTTTTGCACACCAATCCATGAATCGCTGTTATAAACTTGGCGAGATTTGGGTGGCAAAAGATTTAGATATACTGCTTCGGCACTTTCCAATATATCCGCAGGTATATTTTCATCGTATTCAGGATTCATTTTAAAAGCAGCGTAAAAACTACTACCTACTACTGACGTCTACTTGACAATCAATATTTACCAACAATATCCATGACTACCGACTTGCTATCGCTGTTATAATTAATAGGTGTTTAAATTTATTACCAAATTATTAACGATTTTTGAATAAAACTAAATTTATTTTAATTTTGACTTGGTTGGAGAAAAAAATAGTATATCATACGGACTAAAAGTGCCTATTTTGCATTCGCTCGGCTGCGCTGCGCTCCGCCTCGCAACTGCAAATATTGCTCGTAAAAAAATATGCACTTTTAATCCTTATAATATAATATACTATTATTTAAAATACATTACAAAACATCTTTTTGCTTAATCCCGTATATTATAAGCATTCGTCTACGTTTTAGTGAATTCTGAGATGTGCTCGATTCCCCAATAATTTATTCACAATACTCTTCAAAATTCATTTAAATCTGACATCGAATAAAAAAGTTACGTGAGATTGAAATCATTGAAATTTTGCCTGCACCAATTGCTCTGTTTGTTCCTATTTCTAATCTCTATTACGTGTCTTTCTCATAATCTGTTAAAGGCTTCTTTTTTCTAGTAATAAAAAAATGTATATATTCTATCTACAGGCTGTCCAATTTGAAATATGGAAGCCTTTTGTAGATTTGACACCGCAACTTTTTCGAAAACATTTCACTCACTCACAACTCCCTACGTGTTTATAATTCATTTATATGTTTGGAAGAAGTTTGTCGAGTCCTTCTCTGCATTTAGTTTTTTTTTAATTACTGTTTATAATGAATAAAACCGAACGTGAAGTTGAAGACTTTGCGTATGAGTGACAGATTACTTCTGCAGGCCCACCGCTAGACCTGCACTCATGAATATGTTAACGTTAAAAATACACTTTCGTTCTAACCGCATTTGGTAATAAAGTTTCAACTACGGTCACATTATAACGTCACCGATATATGGTTTTTAATCATAAGATTGTTACGGTGATAAGTACATTCGCCATTTTTATGGATTTTTATGAATACCTTATTTTATTTTCCAGTGCCAGTTACATAAACAACTGTTTTTCACAAAAATAGTGAAAAAAACTATTTGGGGAAAAAAATTAATTCATTACATATCCGAATTAATCGAGAAAATAAACTAATTAGTTGTATCCCATTATTTATTATAACAACAACCTTGTATAATATGACTACCGTTCATTGGACCAAACGATCTGGTCGACCAACATCTAGTGATGATAAAAAAATTGATATAGTTGCTGAAATGGTAGTAAACCCTACTTCCTCTTCCACTCAAGCTGCGTCTATCTGTGAAGTAAGTAAAAGTACAGTACAGAGAGTGTTGGCTAAAAATAAATTTTATCCATACAAGTTAAAAATGGTGCACCACCTTTCGGATGACGACCCCGACAGAAGACTCGAATTCTGTGAATGTATGACAAATAAAATTAGTCAAAGCCCACATTACACAAAAACAATTTGTTTTAGTGACGAAAGTACTTTTTGCCTCAATGGAAATGTGAATACAGCGGTGAATGCAATTGAGCCGTTAATTCTTGAAATTCTGGAAGATAATCCAGATGAATTCGGCCATCTGGAAATAACATTTCAACAAGATGATGCTCCTGCACATTATTATGGTGCAGTAAGCCGTTACCTGGATGAAGAATATCGAGGTAGATGGATCGGCCGGCGAAGTCCTATAGAATGGCCACCTCGGTCACCAGATCTGACACCATTAGATTTCTTTCCATGGGGGTACTTGAAATCCAAGGTTTATACTACGGCACCAGATAGCATTGGCGTTTTGGAAGAAAGAATTATCGAAGAATGCAATGCAATTTCAGCTGACAAATTCAAACGAGTACTAATAGGATGTATTACTGTCAGGAAGTAGACGGAGCACACTTCGAACACTTGCTATAAGAATCCATTGATGATATTTGATTAATGAAATTTAAAAAAATAATTTCAATAATTTTGGTATTTATTTAATTTATCCGTCAAAATTAGTTTAAACCCAAACAAAATTAATATGGCTATGTAGCCAATGTCAATGCCTTTCAAACGAAATATCACTTGCCATAAGGTCCTATTTAAAATTATTGGCCAGAGTGGCACTGTGACGTCATCTATTACTATTACGTCACCTGTTACCATTCGTAGAGAAGTTTACAACACTTTATTTTCACCCTCCAAATTTTATTAATGTAAGTGTAGCCGTTCAAAAGATACGAGGGGGGACTTTTGAATAGCACTGTATAAATTAGTAAGGTTGAATGGTCATATTTTTTACCCCAGATCAATTGACATAATTTATGACCAATCAGTATGATCTGATTGATTGAAAAACAATATCTACTGCTTGGCTGTTATTTATTATGTAACCAATTCGTTTGTATCAACATATTTAATAATAAAAAATATGTATACGTCAGATAATAAAAATAAGCGACTTGATGTTAAAAATTCATGTGTCAAGTCTTCATCAACTTGACGCTATAAAAACCCGGTACTTGATAATAATAATTTATTAGATATATTCTCTGTAACATGTTTATGAATATTAAAAGGTTATTTATGAATACAAAATCAATAAATCTATATTCCGAATTAAGAAACACATGTAC